>CATIWQ010869828.1:0-66946 GCA_949673415.1 Euphorbia schlechtendalii | reverse complement strand
GTAAATAAAAATGAACTATTTTTATTTAAAATAACAACTTTAAACCGTCGATGTTTTAATTAGGCCACACGGGCCTCGCTAAAATCAAATCGAACATATGTGATATCCCCTGTGCTAACCTTTATGGATGCAGGTTAGATGTTTGTTTAGGATTTTATTTTTCCTTCAGGTATTGCACATATTTTACAGGAAATGTAATTAATAGGGTAGCGGGCGGTTACATCCCCCGATTTTTGGAAGCCTTGTAATCTTTATTTTTCGCATTTATTTTCCGCATTTACTTACAGCTTTTTGGATGATTTATTATTTCGCATTATGGATGGTTTATTATTTTGCAATACGTGAATCATGCATATAAAGTCTAAAAACAACCTAAGTGCGAATATGCGCAATTAAGAAAATACGGTTTTCTGTAGATGTAATATAATGTGATCACTTAAGAAACAAGCAACTTATCCCGGACCCGAATCTCTATGTCGTGGTGGGCCGTCCCTCAGACGTTAAGCCTCACAGGACTCTAATTCCTGGAAAGAGCTAATCCATGTGGGGACTCCACACTAAGAGACGGTGGATTTGGGTTTGAACCAATCTAAAATGTTTTCACCCTCTCTTTTCAACCTTTTTACCGGGTCCCCGACCCGGTGCACCTTTTTTTCAAACACCCCGGTGGACCGCACTTATGAAACCGCGCGCTCTCAGCCCACCACTTCGTGTTGCCCGCTCACAGTGGTGACTCCGCTACGGATTTTTTTTCTAAAACTTGTTTTTTCAAAAGTTTTAGATTTTGGATAAGTGCCGAAAATTATTGATCACATTATTCCATTTTCTCTTAATTATGACATATTCATAATAACGCATTGCAGTATCAGGGATTAGCCCATATGTTTAAGGTACCCTTATTATCGCAAAGCTTTCTCTTGTACTAATCTGCCTCCTTGAGAAAAGATAGTACTTAAGCTGGTGGAGCACTTATTGCCATATGGCATGTACCTCCCTCAACCCATTTGGGGAGAGGCTTGGAGTGTATTTTAGCGCAACAAGAACCTTTTACATCAACAATCCATTTACAAACCTCATGTAAATAAACCATAGGCATTTTCCCTAGGGTGTTACCCAAACACGCGATCGTGCATTATATTTTCCTGCGGTTGCGCTCCTTAGTATCCTTGCGGTACTAAGATGAACCAAACTTAGGATAGAGACTAGTCAAAAACACTACACGTGGGAGTTGTATGGTTGGAAGTTTGGATGCTGCATGCTATGTGCTATGTGTATAATTCTTTCAATTTATCACTGAATAAATGTCATGCTAACCACGAATTTTTGTCCAAACACTTGAACGCACATACTTATAATGATGTAACATAGCATCTTCTCATCATCATGATACCAAGTCAATATCACCTACATTTAGACACAATTGACACTTTAGATCGTGTAACCCTAGGACAACACAAAATCACTTGGAAGCATCACTTACCCCTTTTTAGCGAGATGTCCACTTGACATCCCGCTATTAGCCAGTACATGGCAAACATATCTTTCTACGTGATGTCCACTTGACATCCGACACTTAGCCCATAAGGGGCAATAATATATCCTACACATCATCTTTGAGATGTTCACTCGACATCCAACTCACAGCCCTTCCGGGGCAATTATACACACTGAAAGCCCAAATGGGGCAAATACCTACCCAAAACCATTTTTCCCACATTAAAGGATATCCTAGTTAATGTCCTAACCTAAGCCCACACGAGGCAAACTTACTTCAAAAGTCTTACCATACCAGAGTATATGCCTCATACCCGAATCATTCGCCCACACGAGGCAATAATTCACGTATCACCACATACCCTCAAATAGTGATGACCACACAGGTATCCGAAACTCTGCCCTAATTGGGTGAAATAACCAAATCATTCATTAGGTAGCTACATACGGTAGTTGTTAGGGTATGTCACATCGCTTACCCGAAATAATTTTGACCTCCTCATTCCATGAAACCTAGTCATAGTACAAAAACTCAAACCATTGACCTATTACCACATACGTAACTTAGTCACCTCACTTACACCACTCATATTACAATGTCACACCAACATTGTACAAATCTCAAATCCAACCCAAGTTGTTGGATTTTCATTTCCACATGTTTTCATTTTTACCTAACAACTAATCTGTTTGTTTTAAATGGATTGACATACATGTTATTTCACATTATGGCATGCTAACCCCTTGTGAATGCAGCCATAACATTAAAAATCTCATGCATTACCCGCACCATGAATCATATCACGAATCTTACATGCACGGTCTAATATTCTGCTCATGTATCAAAGGGGCTTGGAAGAGGCCTGCTCGCCGCCTGGTCCGCGTTTCCCCAAATGTGGCTAATCTGGAGGGGGTTCCGTACACTGACTCAAGTGAGGACTCGCGTTTAGACTCAGATTCAGTTCAATGCACTGTTATGGCCAATCCATAAGAAGAAGGCGTGAGGGAAGAGCACCCTGTCCTTACGAGATAAAATTCTCATCAATCATCGTTGAGTGCCGAGATTGCAGCTGCCTTGAATGCCTTTGCTAACAGCTAGCATCTCTCATTCGCCAACATGTCGGGAGGGCCCAGAATACAGTGTCCAGCTCGGAGGTCACCCTTAACAATGTCAATCCAATAGGGGGACCTCCTATATTGCATGTAGTGTCTTCTACTCCTCTTGCCTTTTACCAATTTGGGGTAAGATAAAGTCAAAACCAGGCCCAAATTGGTCTGCCAGGATTCAACTTTGCCAATCCTTTCCAGTAGCAATCTGGTAACCAATTCTTCCTTAGAAAAACTATCCAGCCAGCATTCGCACTAGGGCCTTTCTACCAAGGAATGACCCAACACCCTATTCCTAACTAGAGTACGTCGATTACCTCATAATTCCAGGCACCTCACCTATCCCATTTTACGGCATATCCCTAGGGGCAATATGGCTCTTATCCAAGTGCAGGGGATGCCATCCTCTAACAACCTGGCATGGCGGAACTATGGCAACAGTTATTGGCCATTCACAGTGGCCACCTAAGGAACACATACCCTAACACAACCGACAGTCGGGGATGAAGACAGCTTACCCCCAAACTTCGTATTGCCGTAGTTTGAGAAGTACGTAGGATCTGGCGACCCGCGCACTCACTTGACATATTATCAAACGGTGATGAGAGCATAGACGGTCAACGATCGAATGATAGCTAAGCTCTTCGTCATCACCTTAGGCCACCCGGTCAATGAATGGTACAGCCACCTTCCGCTGGATATAGCTACCAATTGGAATAGCCTCACTCAAGCTATGCTGGAGCATTATGGTTTCAACTCTCAGATGGAAACCACAATGCAACATCTGGAGGCTATAAGGCAAAGGCAGGGTGAGGGCTTTAAATCCTACTATGCATGCTAGATGGCCACACAGGTCAGGCTTAGGGCTCGCTTAACTCTACCAGAGATGATAACCAAGCTTCTGGATGGTGCACTGCCATCATACAGGAACAAGTTTGGATCAGACATCTTCTCGAGCTATCAAGAAGTGTTTGAGAAGGCAGATAGGATAGAGCACTTTGAATCCATTGACACATCTAGGGGGGACCAGCATCGCAAGAAGATGATGTAATAAATTAGAATTTAGCTACTTTTCCTACGAGGCTTCTTTTGAATTATCTTTGAATAAAACAAACATTGTTTATTTACTTGATATTTTATCAATGACGTCACGCATTCTCATAAACATATATATATTGTTTTTAGCACATGTGACATATCATTTCACGAAATTAATTTGGGTATAAATAGATTCCCCAAAAATTCAAATGATTTAACTCTTGAGAGAAAGTGAGAGATAAATACATATACTTAGACAATGCGTGATAGCAATTGCCTCATCATACAAGGATGAAAGATCAATGGAAAGATCTCCAAGCACGAAACGTTCACTGACTCACTCAAAGATCAAAAGGATCGGGTTAGAATAAGTCCAAAAATGTCGACCAAGCAAGTTGAGGCCAAACGACTAGCACAATGTCACAAAGAAGGAGTCAGGTTGTTGAACACATCAAAAACTCCATCACAATCATTCATTAAATCAAATAACCTACGCAATGCCACAAAGAAGGAGTCGGATCGTTGAACACGTCAACAACTCCATCACACGAGTCAAAATCATTCGTGGGATAATCAAACAAGATAAAAAGGAGTCAAACCGTTGAACACGTTAACAGTTCCTTCACACGGCTCACTACTATATGTGGGGCAATCATCGCACCATCAAAGGAAACGCCGATGATCAAGACTTATCATCAAATACAAGCCAACAAAGCAGCATGAGCACCAACTAACTAATCGGCCAGAAATGCTGAACGAGACAACAAATGATGTCATGGACATGGACGGTGACTAATCTACCAAATCTACCAAGTCTTACACAATTACTATCACGCATAGGTGAAAGAAATAAATCAATAAAAAGTAGTATGAATAAAAAAAAATAAATTAGCCTGTCAATTAACACTCGGTTAGTTGAGTAAAAATTAGGGCCTGTTTTCAAAACACAAAAAGAATAGTTCGCTAAGTTGAAAACCCGAAAAGAGCGACTCAGGCAAAATTTAGGACACCGAGAGAACCACATTGGTTAGAAAACCTGAAAGGGCTAATTGATGGCAGGAGTCAAATCATTTGAAACATTTATACCCCTATTAAGTTCATCAATGAATTATCATTTTTGTTGAATCTTTATGCATATGCTTATCTTGATTGCTTGCATGCCAATGGTAGAATGTCACAAGTAAACATTTGAAAAATGAAAAAAATAAAAAAATAAAGAAAAATGAGTCTGTTGTATTGAAAACCTGAAAGGGCGATCCAGGTAAAAATTAAGACAAGGTTCGATAGATTGAAAACCCGCAAGGGCAATCTATACAAAACTTAGGACCATAGAAATATCAAATTCATCATCTCCTCCTCAGAATGGTATGAGGCATCACATACCTTCAACACTTCAGGAAAACATCTTCCAAGTAGTCATCGCCAACATAATGCGGGATCAATGATTCATCCAGACTTTCCTCAAATCAGATCCAAGCTATGAACTTGAACCAGATTCAACGAACCCATGGTCGTCGCTTTGAGGAAGTCATCAATGGAATCCCCAATAAGACAAACCATTGGGGCAACCAGGAACCAGCACAAGAGAAGGATCCTCAATGGATGAATCCCACAACGCCTACATACATCATATGATAAATAATATTCATGCATAAAAACATGCATACATTACATTCGCATCATGTCATTTACAAGTAAAGTTGATGCCAAACTGGGGTAACACTATCTCGATAAACAAGAATCCCCACCTCCACATGAGGAACCTACAAACAAGACAATGGCCCACTCAAGCCTAAAGTCAACGTTACAACGCTACAAAAGCCTCTTAAACAACGGAGTGGTTTTCGGGATACCCCGAATTCCTTATTAAAATTATTTACTTATTATGTTTAAATTTTTATTGAAGGGGTAAAAATTTTTGCTTCGTATAAACTCAATCAAATAATTAAAACATTCACCATCAAAGGTATTAACATTATCTTTTCTCTGAGTTGTTACAGGAAGCAAGTCAACATCCTATTAATGAAATACAAAACACAACCGAAGAAGGAAATGGTTATCTCAATGGCTGAAGAATGAAATAGTCTCATTTATCAACCGAAGAATGAAACAATTACCAACCACTAAAGGGAAGCAGCAGAAAGAAATGGCCGACCCTCCTACAAGGGGTACCAGGTACCTAAAGGATTCCGAAGAAAGAAACGAATGACCCTATGAAGAAACAGCGCCAGAAAGGAAGGCCTACGTTATCACCAATTGGGAACAAGAAGTCACCAACCACACTGGTCAGGTATTCTCTCTATCCCTACGCTCTTTTCGTGTGATCATACTGGTTATACAACCAACGATGATCACACAAGGGGTAGCTATGAGCATGGGATTTTGTACAAGCTCGCACATTCAATGATGACGGCTTTTCGAGATATTTATCCTCGAATCACATGATTTTTGACCGTTCGACGATCTTCAAATGGGAGACTTCCTCGTCTCTAGATTTAAAAGAACTTTAATTCAGAAATTAATTAAAAAATATAAAAAATACATAAAAAATCCAAAAACCGTTGAAAATAGGATCTGGACTCGCCAGAAAGCCTGGCGAACCTCGCTAGACTCTGGCGAGGCTCGCTAATGACCTGGCGAACCTCACCAGGGTCTTGGCGAGGCTCGTTAGGGGTCTAGTGAGCCTTGTTAAGCCCTAGGGAGGCTCGACAGGGGTCTGGCAAGCCCCACCAAACCCGCTGGCGAGGCTTGCCTCGCTAGAGAGTTTAGCGAGCTCGCCAGACTCGCTGGCGAGGCTGGCCAATCTCACCAAAGGTGGTTGGCGAGCTCGCCAAACTCTTTGGCGACCCCACCAAACTTTTTTTCCTTTTTTGGATTTTCTGTGATTTTTCTATAAATAGTAGGACCATTTTGGATTGAAGGGGGCTCGAAAATTCAGATAAAAAAAACTCCCTTTCAGATAAAAAAAATGCAAAAAATAATTTCTTCTTTTCTTCTAATTTTTTCTCAGATCCAAAACACATTTGGATCCCAAATCTCTTCATCTTAAAATCAAATTTCTTCATCTATTTTTCTTCAAATATCCTCAGATACTCTCAAGTCTAAAACAAATTTAGAACCTGAGACTGATTATCATTTGGATAAAAAAACACTTATCTTCCAATTAAACTACAATTAAATCAAAACGAAAGAGGAACACTCCCGGAGATCGAACGGATACGCCGAAGTGGATTCATACCGCAAGGGTAAGCCTCTGAGTTCCTAGAACTACGAATTTCACTCTCATCATCAGCTTCATCTTTTTTCTGATTTTATTTGTGGACCTAGGAATATTTTTATTTCTTTTTATATAAATAATGTTGTAATCCTCTTCTACATCTTTATTTTTTTTCTTTATTTTTTAGAATATCCCAACGAAGGGAATTAAAATTATTCCTGGCTAACAGACCTCACCTTTTACCATGTGGTCATTTTCACTAATAAAATTGACCAACATACATGTAAATAAATATGAACTATTTTTATTTAAAATAACAACTTTAAACCATCGATGTTTTAATTAGGCCACACGAGCCTCGCTAAAATCAAATTGAACATATGTAATATCCCCTGTGCTAACCTTTATGGATGCAGGTTAGATGTATGTTTAGGATTTTGTTTTTCCTTCTGGTATTGGACATATTTTACGGGAAATGTAATTAATAGGGTAGCGAGCAGTTACATCCCTCGATGTAATATAATATGATCACTTAAGAAACAAGCAACTTATCCCGGACCCGAATCTCTGTGTCTTGGTGGGCCGCCCCCCTGATGTTAAGCCTCACAGGACTCTAATTCCTAGAAAGAGCTAATCTAGGTGGTGACTCCACACTAAGAGACGGTGGATTCGGGTTCAAAACGATCTAAAATGTTTTCTCCCTCGCTTTTCAACCTTTTTATCGGGTCCCTGACCCGGTGCACCTTTTTTTAAAACTCCTCAGGGAACCGCGCTCTCAGCCCATCGCTCTGTGTCGCCCGCTCACAAGTGTACTTGCAAATCACTTATCAATAAAAGTTTTCGTTCTTCAATATTCATTTGTTCGATATTCGCAAAGAATAGTATCCTAGCGGAGGTTCTGTACGGGCCATGATCGAATTCAAAGTAGATGCAAGAATTGTGGGAATTGACGACTTCCATTAATGAGTGGATACGGTTTGATCAACTTTAGCTTTCACTTGTATACCTTACAAATTTACTTTTCTTTCTACTTATACTTTCTATTTCGAAGTTTATGATATGTCTATGTATCATGATACGTATTTCGTGTTAAGTCTTTTATATTAATCAAGTTACATGCGTTGGAGTTAATTTTAAGAGTAGTTTCAGGGTTAACAATATCGTGTATAATCACTGGATCTGTGGTATAACACTGTTTAGTAAGTCAACATTTTTGGAATGGTAACTTGCTAAATATGGCTATGTGAGAGTGACCCCGTACTAAGCATAGTATTGACATTATCCAAGTTTATATAATTATCTTAATTCGTTTACGTTAGGTTTAGAAAAGTTAATTCATGTGTTGCTCTGCGGTGAATAATTGAACATCTGGGTGTTTTAAACCGAGTCTGTCAGATTAGTTTAGTGAATCGTAACATCTTTGTTGAACTCGCATGTTTTCTTTGCTATACTTATTTCGTAGGGAAATTCTATATATTTAGAATCTCTAATCTTCCATACATATATCTATCAATTCTTCATTCTAATCCTCCCAACTAAAATCCAAAAATATTTTATTTTCTTTATTCCATTTTTCTTGTTAATCTTTTGAGATAGTCCTTCCCTGTGGGATCGATATCTTTTAAAACTACATCGTAAGTGTATACTTGCAATGGTCACCATTTTTCTATTTAGATAAGCGATACTGACAACACCTGCTCGTATTTTGAACTTATATCTTATCGGTAGGAAAGTGGGAGACAAGGTTTTTTGCTTCATTATTAAATGAAAACTCCTAGGAGTTATTAAAGTCAAAACCTTGCGAACAAGTGTGTACTTACATTTATACGCTTTTCTTTTTGAAGTTTTATTTTCTTTTCGGTTATTTTCATTTTTGCATACCAATCTATTTTTCGGGAGTTGCGGTATGATTTTAAATCTTTTTGAGTGTTTTGTTTGCATAAACATATTCTACACATCTTGAGCTTTCCGGAATGATAAAGATCATCTAAATCGGTTAAGTATAGCAAAAGTTATGATCATTTGAAATTTTGGATTTTTGTTTTCCTAAATCGGTACCGACATCGTAGGTCCGGACCTGCAGAAAATAAACAAAAAAGGTAGAAATAGCAAATCAAAAATCCAAAACTTCAAATGATCATAACTTTTGGTATACTTAACTGATTTAGATGATCTTTATCATTTCGGAAAGCTCAAGATGTGCAAAATATGTTTATGTAAACAAAATACTAAAAAAGATTTGAAATCATATCACAATTCCCAAAAAATAGATTGATGTGCAAAAATGAAAATAACAACTTCAAAAAGAAAAGCATATAAATGTAAGCACAAACTCTAGGAACTTAGAGGCTTACCCTGTAGTTAAGAATCCACTTCTTCGATATCCGCAAAGTTCTTCCAGGAAACCCACCTCGTTTCTTTGGTTAGTTGACAAGATAGTTTGGCTTGAGAAAACCGAGTAATGGGGTAAGTGTTGCTCGATAAACTCAAAGTGAAATGATTTTCATGTAATTACAAATTATGTTAATGGTTTCTTTACTAAATTTTATTGATTCAAGACTTAAAAAATGTGATGGAAAGTAGCTTAGTCATCCATATGAACTAAGGACATGAAAATGTAAATTTCTTTTTGTTTTTATGAAATGAACTCTCTTTTTTCTGGAAATATACTGATATTCTCTCTTTTTTAATGGTGTTCTTCCCCCCCCCCACTTTATACAGAATGTGAGCCTCCTTTTATAGAGAGCTCCCTTCAATCCAAGTCAAAAAGCATACACTTAGGATTTTTGACATTTTCACCATTTCCTCTCCCCTAATGTCACTTCTAACATTATAGAGTGACTTTTCCAGCCACCTTAATAGTAAGGTAGGTGACTGGTATTAATTAGTGGGGTTATGCCAATAATTTCCAAAATTCTGCAATTATTCTGCTACTACTGTCATAGTGACATCGGTATCGATGTCACAAAATGACATCGGTACCAATATCACAACATCGGTAGCGATGTTAGTGACATCGATGTCAATGTTGGATTTTTTATCTGACTTCGGTTCAAATTGGATTTGGTTACTGACTAAGCGGCTAAAAAAAATCTTAGGTTTGTAAGAAATGAGGAATGCTTCTCCTGAGGACCTTCGAGACCTTGTCAAAGTAGAAGACTAGCAAAGGAAAATAATTACAACTTCATCATCGAACTCGCGAGTGGGGATCAAAATCCCGTGCTCACAAGCTGCCCCTCGTGGGATCGCTGCTGATTATGTGATTAGTATGATCTCACGATTGTAAGAATAGTCGGGTTTAGAGGTGATACCTGATATGTCGCGGTTAGCACTTCTCAATAAGGGGTCTTTATGATGATCAAGGAGCTTTGCCTTATAGCATCGTGTGACTGGTCTCTCGGAACTCTTGGTAGGTTACTGGTTCAGCGATGTTTTCTTGTTGACCTTCGTGACAGCTCTATTGCTATTGTAAGTCAAGGAAATGCAGACCGTAATGGGCCCATTAACTGTGATAGGTCAGGGAAATATGGATTCGTAATAGGTCCGTTAACTATGCTAAGTCAGGGAAATGTGGACCATAATAGGTCCGTTGACTATGGTAAGTCAAGGAAATGTGGACTGTGATAGGTCCGTTGATTATGGTAAGTCATAAAAATGTGGACCGTAGTAGGTCAGTTGACTATGGTAAGTCGAGGAAATGCGAACCATAATAAGTCCGTTGACTGCGATAGGTCAGGGAAATGTGGATAGTAATAGGTCTGTTGATTGTGGTAAGTCAGGGAAATGTAGACCGTAACAAGTCCGTTGACTATGGTAAGTCGGGGAAATGTGGACCTTAATAGGTTCATTAACTATGATAAGTCAGGAAATGTGGACTGTAATAAGTCTATTGACTGTGATAAGTCAAGAAATGTGTGGACTGTAATAAGTCCATTGACTATGATAAGTCAGGAAATGTGTGGACTGTAATAAGTCCATTGACTGTAATAAGTTGGAAAATGCAAACTGTAATAGGTCCAATGATTGTAATAAGTCAGAAAATGCGGATCGTAATAGGTCTAGTGACTATAATAAGTTGGAAAATGAGGATCGTAATAGGTCTAGTGATTGTAATAAGTTAGAAAATGCATACCGTAATGGGTCCATAGACTGTAATAAGTTGGAAAATGCAGACCGTAATAGGTCTAGTGACTATAATAAGTCAAATGCAGACTGTAATAGATCCAGTGACTATAATAAGTTAGAAAATTTAGACCGTAATAGGTCCAGTGACTGTAATAAGTAGGAAAATGCATACCGTAATAGGTCCAGTGACTGTAATAAGTTGGAGGGCCCTTCCATGCCACCCCTAGGTATCGTAGAGGGCCGTATAGCTACGCCTATAGATGCGGCCTTCTCTCTCCTTTCCTTGGTCGGGGATACTACCTCTATGGAGCTCCCCCACCGACCATCATATCCTAGACTTCATCCTGAAAAATACCACGCATGTGAGCTCCGAGGTTTTTTTTACATTCCTAATTTACTTTTATCCTAACACATCATCTTACCAGATTTGTCGAGCTGAGGGGGAGCGGATGGCGCGCCAGTACATGTCAACTAGGGACTTAATCATTGCACAGAACAACACTACCGGGGTAAGGCTTTCCACCTTTGCTTTCTATTCTTATTGGTCGGCCATGTGGTAAATCGTATATTGTGCATGGTATGATTATGAAGTGATGTTTGATTATGCATGAACTGTTGTGTGATTTTTGTTAGTGCTAGGTGTTACTTGTATTGGAGCACCAGGCTCGATCTTCTGTGAAGGCTAGAGCATAGGAGCTAGGAGACCAACTGGCCTGGTCGGAGGGACTGGTGAGGGACCAGGGGGAACACATCCGGAGGATTGAGAGAGGTCTCTCCTGAGGCAAGGGCAAAGGTAAGAGCAGAGGGAGGACTGTGACCGGGGTTGGGAGTCCAGACTCTGAGGAGCAGGTCTTTGCTAGGTAGGTGAGGAGGACGAGGATAGCCGGTATTCGTGGAGAGGCATCTTGAGGATCTATTCTCCGTCCTGAGGCTTTCGAGGATGATATTGATCATGCAAGCGAGATCTAAGAGTCTCTTGGCAGAGAAGAGGAGGAGTCAGATAGCTCGGCCAGTAGTGATTAGGCTTCTTGTAGGTAGCTGGCCAGTGTCGCCTTTTTAGCGTAGCTTTTGATGTACTTTCATTTTAATTTACCTCTGATACTTTGGGATTTGTAAAACTTTGACACATTTATTTGACGTTGTTTTTATCTTTTGTGGTTCAATGCCCGGGTGAAGCGTGAATGATTAAGGGAGGAAAATAGGCTGAGTCCTTACGATAATAGATGAAGTTGGCTTGCTAATTTATCGTAAATGATGCTATTAAAGAATAAAACTAATTAACTTTTTCCTAGAGCATACCAATGTGGTAAAATTCTATCGGATTTATTTATCTTTTCTTTCTCCTAAGTACAAACTATTACATTGTAAGATGTTTATTATTTACTTGTGATGTTTCAGCCATTGCCATTGATGCACATAAATATTTTTAGTAGGAAATGATATCTTCATCGATGAAATAAATCGAAGTATAAATGTTTCAAGTGACCTGACACCTGTCATTAGCTAGCTATATCAGGTTTTTCTAACTAATGAATTTATTTATCACTCATTTTCCTAAGTTTTTTAAAAAAGGCCCTACTTTTTGCTCAACCAACAAAGTGTTAGCTGACGGGCTTATTTACACATATCTTTTTATTTTTCTTGTACTATTTTTATTTCTTTTCCTAAATGTGGTAGCACTTAAGCCTATCTTGATTGATGGGGTTGATGAACTCTTTGCCTTCCATATCCATAATCTGATTGCCCATTTACTCAGCACCTTGTTGACTATGAACGGTCCTTCCCAATTGGGCCTGAACTTTCCTCTAACATCCATAATTGAAGGCCTTAATTGCTTCAACACTAAATCTCCTACCTTCAGGGGTTACCTCTGGTGCTTGACTTTGTTGTTGTACGCCCTGGCCATTCGTTGCTGATACATCTGTAGATGATCTAAGGCTTTGTGACGATGCTCATCAATCATACTAAGCTGCTCGAATCTGACTCTGGCCCTGGCCCATTCTGACTCTCTTAACTTGGCTTCCAGGGCTAGTCTCAAAGATCCTACCTCTGTTTCTACTAGCAAAACTGCTTCCATTCCGTATACTTGTGAGAACGAAGTTTAATTTGTGGGAGTTCGAATGCTCGTTCTGTAGCCCCAGACTGCGAAAGGTAGCTTATCCACCCAATCTCAATAAGTAGTCACCATCTTACTTATGATTTTCTTTATGGATTTGTTAGCTGCTTCAACTGCTCCATTGGCTTGTGGTCTATATGGTGAAGAGCGATGATGCTCGATACCTTATTTCTTAATCAGCTCTGTTGTTGCCCCTTGGAATTGGATTCCATTAACTGAGACGATGTGATGGGGGATCCCATATCGAGTAAAGATGTGCTTCTCTATGAACTTGGCCATTTTCTTAGTGGTGATACTGGAGTAGGATTCAACTTCCTCCCACTTAGAGAAGTAATCAACTACTACTATGATGAATCTGTGCCCATTACTAGAGGAAGGACGAATCTCTCCAATTATGTTGATCCCCCATGCTGAGAACGGTAAAGAAGTGGATAAGTTATAGAGATCAGAGGGAGGCAGATGGCTAAGGTCGCCATAGATTTGGTATTCATGGCATTTCTCAACTTCCGCGATGTAATCTACGACCATAATGGTCCAATAGTATGCTTAACGTTGAATCTTCTTGGCCAGAGCTAAGCCGTTCATGTGTGGCCCGCAATCACCCGCGTGATGTCGTCTGATTTCGAGCAGAGCCTCTTTCTCATTCAGGCAAAGAAGCAATAATCCCTCTGGAGTGCATCGGAATAGATCATTATCAAGAAGTCGGAATTGCATGGCTAAGCGATGAAGAGAGGTGCGATCTGAGTCTGTTGCCTTTTTCAAGATAAACTCCATCTCTCATAAATCAGATGATGTCTAAGTACTAGCAGCCAGAATCTGAATCTGCATCAACTGTCATTGCTCGGTAATAATAGGGCTATGTGGCTGATTGTAGAATTAATGGTTTGATGGGTTGAGCCTGAGTTCCTTCCAACATGGAGGCTAGAGTGGCTAAGGAGTTTGCCATTTGATTTTCTTCTCGTAACACATGATGGAAGACACATTTTTGAAACTTGGTAGAGGCTATCCAAACTACTTCCAGATATAGACGGAATGAATCTTCCTTTATCTACCAATCACCGGTCACTTGTCGAATCACCAAGGCTAAATCTTCGATGACAAAGACTTCTTTGGCTCTTACATTGCTCAGTGCTTCCAAGCTGAATAGACAAGCTTCATACTCTACCCCATTATTTGTGACTGGGAACTCCAAACGCTTAGATAATGGGATGACTTCGTTCTACGGTGTGATCAAAATTACTCCTAGGCCTACCCCTTTACGATTCACTGCACCATCGAAGTACATGGTCCGTTCCCTCTTGACCTCTTCTACCAAGGATAATTGTTCATTCGGAACTCCAAGTTTTCCATATAATCAGAGTCCATCACTTGATTGGCTAAGAATTCGGCAACCGCTCATCCTTTGATGACCTTCCTTGTGATGTACTTAATGTCAAATTCAGAGAGAAGCAACAACCACAGGGAAAGTTTGCCTGCCAATGTGGGAGATTGGCACAAGTATTTCATGGGGTCGACCTTAGCCACTGCCTGCACCCAATAAGATTGGAAGTAGTGGCGTAGTTTCTTGGTCAGCCATACCATTGCAGCGCAAATCTTCTCTACCAATGTGTAGCGGGTCTCATACTCTAGCAATTTCTTGCTTAAGTAACATACCACATGCTCCTTCTTATCATCATGTTCTTGCACTAGCATTGCCCCTACAAAGTATTCTTCAATGGCTAAGTAAAGAATGAGAGGGTGTCCTGGAACGGGAGGTTGTAGGATAAGTGGTTTAATCAAGTATTATTTGATTCTTTTGAATGTGATCTAGCATTGATCATTCCACACCACCGATTCCTGTTTCTGTAGTAACTTAAAGATTGGCTCACAAATGGTAGTTAAGCGGGCAATGAACCTGCTGACATACTGCAAGGATCCCAAGAATACTCGTACTTCTTTCTCTATCTTTATAGCTCTTGTCTGGGTCCATTTCTATACCCCTTTGACTCACGATATGCCCTAGTAGCTTTCCTGAGGTGACCCCAAATATGCACTTCTTCGGGTTCAGACGTAAGTTATACTTCTTGATTCGGGTAAGAAACCTATCGAGGATCGCTGGATACTCTTCTCGAGTGGGGGATTTAACTAGCATATCATCCACGTATACTCATACTTCCTTATGCATTAAGTCATGTAGCAGGGCGGTCGCAGCTCTTTGATAGGTTTCCCTAGCGTTTTTAAATCCAAAGGGCATGACCTTGTAGCAGTACCCCTCATTTTATGATGAGGGTGATTTTGATCTTATCCTCGATAGCCATGAAGATCTGATTATACCCTAAGAAGCCATCCATGAATGAGTACAAAGCAGCCCTAGTGGCGCTGTTGAAGAGGATGTCGATATGAGGAAGAGGGACGTTGCCCTTTGGTGAGGCTTTATTCAAATCCTTGAAATACACACAGACTCGGACCTTGCCATCCTTCTTTACAACTGGCATGATGTTGGCGAGCCAGGTAGGATACTCTACCACTTCCAAGAACTTGGCCTCTATCAGCTTGGCTACTTCCACTTTCACCTTCTCAGCCCATTCGGGTCATAATCTCCGCAACTTTTGTTTGACAGGTTTGACCCGTGGATCAGTCAGAATTCTATGCTCGGCGATCTCCCTATCTACCCCTAGCATGTCTTCATACGACCAAGAAAACGCTACCACATATTTTCTAAGTATGTTTGTTATCTTATGTTCATCTTCAGGAGTTAGGTCACTAAAAATCATCACCATCTTAGGTGATTCATCCATACTTAAATTTATTTCATGTAATGATGTATTAGTTATGCTAAAGACATTATGCGAATGATCGTGAAAATGGTTACTATCATCTGGCGAAACATCACACAAGTAAGCAAAGTCTCAACCTATTGATTGATATGCCTCATAGGCATTATTATTAACATAAAAAATGTTTGAGATATTAAATATTACATTGCTAGCATCATTTTCCTCCACATGCGGAGGGTCTTCATTTGTCTTAGGAGCTGACTCCTCGAGGGCGGACTCAGCAGGTACTGCTTTCTTTTCCATGGTGGCGGCTTTGGTGATGATTTCCACGGCTACAGCTAGTTATTCCTTTGTACTTTCATCTTGCTTCTTCATCAGGACTTTGAGGGCTTTAGTGATGGCTTTGATGGCGTCCTGGACTTCATCTTCCATGGGTTCAGGTTTAGGTTCATCTTCTACAAACATTTTGGCCTTTCCCTTGTTCCGGGTAGCTGCAACTACCTCTTTTGGAGTCGTAACCTATGCTCCATCTTCCATGTCAACCTCTTCCTGGCGATCGACCTCTTCTGAGCCATCTACACACTCAATAATTGGAGCTAACATACACTCCTTTGAGAAATCGAAAACGTCTCTGAAGATTTCGAACCTTGGTGAAAACTCTCCTCCTACTAGTACCGGTTCACTATCCCCCAGGTATTGCCACTCCCCTACAACGGTGCACACGCTGAGCATATTGCAGAAGGATGGTCATTTGTGCTTGCAAATTTTATGCTCAGGGGTGAATCTCGATCTAGCTCCGGGAGTCAATAAAAGAGGATCAATGGCTTCCGCCAACCCTTAGTGGTACTTTCCAAGTCCTTTCCTGGGAATGAACCCTTGTTTCTTCATAATTTTCTTTAAACCCGCAAGAAATAACAGTACCCCATGGGAATTTTCTTTTTCTTCTTCTCTTCTTCGTGACTAATCATTGACACCCTTAATCCTTCCATCCCTTGTTTGGCAAAAGTTGCTGCCCCCATTACGGACTCCTTATCTACCTCTATAGTGACTACTTTCCCTTGATGAACCAATTTTATCTTCTGGTGGAGCGTAGAGGGGACAGCGCCAAGAGCATGGATCCAAGGCCTTCCTAAGAGCAGGGAGTAAGAGACTGGTATATCCAGCACCGTGAACTTTACTTCAGACTTCATTCCATTTGTTATTATAACTATGGTGAATGTTCCTACCACTCCACGCTTAGAATTATCATAGGCTCGGATAATCGTATAAGACCTTTCTAACATGCCTTCATTCAAACCCAAGAATGGCAGCACCTTTAGCGGGCATAGATTCAGAGCTGACCCATCATCTACCATGACACAAGGGATGGTCTTATCGAAAATATTGACCCTGATGAATAGTGCCTTATTATGATTTTGCTGCTCCGGTGGCAGGTCCGACCAGTCGAATGTGATGGCTGGATTTTTCTTCAACGGTATTCCCTCCCCTATCGCTGAGCACATTTCAATTACCGAAGTAGTCGGTGTTGCCTCCATCTCCATCAACTTTTGCACCAATCCTCAGTAATTTACCTTAGAAAAGCACAATAGTTGCTATATGCTATACTTGGACTGCTTGCTCTTGAGCTGGTTGACCAAGGGGTCGACTTCTAGCTCGTCTTCGTTAACCACAGGGGGTAGGGGTGGCTCTATATTATCCCTTGTAATTTCTTCAGTAGAAGAATTTATGAGCTGAATCGAATTGTTTCTAAAAACTCGACCATTGCGCGTCACTCTCACGACTCCATTTTCTATCACCCTTGTTTCGGTGGGTGTCTTCCATGGGTACTGTGGCTCCTCTCACCTTCTTTTCATGTTCTTCAATTAGTAAGAGTCCAACAGGTTCATTGGGCCCTTACCGTACAATATCTCTTCTCCTTCGATAGGATGAGAGCCATCCTTATCCCCTCGCCTTCTAGACATCAATACATATTCGTCAAGATTAATGGTCTTGGCCTGTAACTTCCTCACTTATAGATCTTCTTCCTCTTCTTTCCCTCCATCTACAACGTACACAGACTCGAATAGGTCATAAACCTCTATTGTGCTCTCGTAGATATTGGGATCGATCCCATTGGATTTTCCCCAGAGGTAGATTGGGTAAGCATATTCATAACCTGGCTTGAAGGAATCTCGGTTCCTACCACGAGGACTTCATCTACTTCCTCGTGGATTATCTAATCCAAAGTGGGGCCTCTTTGAAGAAACTCTTCAAGAGTTGCGATGTGATAGGCGGTGAGATGATTTTGATATTTAGGTTGGGCCCCTTCGATCATTAGCCTCACTAGGATTGCTTCCAAGGGCTTCTTCTTGATTACCACTTGTATTGCCATCCACCGACAAGCGTATTCCTAGAAAGGTTTATACTCCTCTTGCTAACATGCCAAGAGTTCTCTAAGTTCTATGGGTCGCCTTTCTCCGTGTATGAAGTCTCTTTTAAAGGCCTTGGATATGCTTTTCCAATCTTTCTTGACCGCCTCTGGCTGGTTCATATACCAGTCACTGGATGGACCCATTAACGAACAAGGGAAGAAGATGGTTAACTTTTCATCGGAAAGTCCCACATAATGGTCAAGTGAAAGGATAGCGTATCGCTATCTACGAAGATCGGCATCCCACATAAATTGGCCTGGGAGCATGAACAAGTCACCGTTCTAGGGATTCTAAGAACCCTTTGCCCCTCTTCTAGTCGGGCCGTGGTTTAGCCAGAGCTGCTGTTGGAACCGATTATGAATTCCCCCAAGTCCTCTCTTTGATACTTGATAGCTACAATTCCTTCCTTAAGGGCCGGCCCTCCCAGTGTCTCTTTTCTATCGATGGAATTTGTGGGAGTTCCTGGAACGATCTCCTTTTTAGTTGCACTTTTCGTGACTAGGGTCCTGTCAGGGTTAGCTTTAGCAATCATCTTAAATACTCATTCTGATGCCATACCTTATCCTACCATGTTGACTTGCTGTCTTGATTCCTTGAAATACCGGTCTAATCTTGACACCATGTTGATCATACCTTCAAAAGTTTGGAACTCCATTGTCTATACGAGTTTCTAGCCCCATTGATTAACATTTGTGCCAAGATACGCTCTTCTGGTATATACGGTATCCGAATTTGAATATTCGTCCAACGCTGAGTATACTTCTGGAAGGACTTGTTGTCATTCTGGACACAAGCCATCAAATCACTCAAAGTGGGTTTGGGCTTTTACATGTGTACGAAGTCCTTGATAAATGCTTCAGACAAGCGTTTCCAGTCACGCCTTAATATTGCTGATTGATTCCCATACTATTCTCCCGCAGCCTTTGTAAAATTCCAAAAAAATGAATAAAATAAAAATCAAAGAATTTGAAAATTTTTATTGATTTTCATGTCATTTATACATTATCTATTCTTATACTTTACTAACATTTATCCAAGGTTATTGTAAGTTTTAGGTATTCCAAGTTTAATGTTAGTGCAAAAATTGAGCGCATGTTGAATTTGAGCGTTTATAGCACAACATTTATCAATTTGGCAAGGATGAGTGGCGCGTAACATTCGAGAGAAACATTCCAAGTAAGTTTCAATATATATTTCAATGCAACATAAATTATTATAAGTTATATAGTTTTAGTTTAATGCTTCCTATAAGTTTAAGTTGAGTAATATCTAATGGTATTCTTACTATGAGTTTTACATGCAAATCTCGAATAAGTCCTATAAGTATTTAGTGTATTTAAAGTGTTGGGAAACTACAACCATAATACTTTGAAATTGACAACAAAGGATGAGGGTATTAAAAGAAAAATCAAAAGAAATTGAGGATAACCAATGAGTTATGCAAAAGGTGAGGAATGGTACAGAGCAGAAACTGCAACCATTCAATGAGTGAAAAAAGAAAAGAAAGCATAGCACGAAAAATGGGTGCAAAGTACAAAGTACTTCAAAAATATATGCTTAAAAGGAAAAATGAGAGAGTGGTATGGAGCATTAAATGCAACCATTAAAAAATGGGGAGAGTGGTATGGAGCATAAAATGCAACCACTAAGAGTGTTTTAGCATCCTAGGTTACCTAAAAATACCTTAAGAGAAAATTAATCAAAGTGTGCTTTCTATGTCCTTTATACTTTATATTATGCTTAAGAGAAGGAAATATTCAAGTATGCATATAACCTTATATGAAGATGCGATTCAGTTGACTCTCCATTAAGAGTAAAGGTATGCAACTAAACTATATAAATTGCACATTACTAATTTGTGGGAAATTTCGAACTTCTACTTGAATCTTTCCCAATGTGGGAATGTGATACTCACTGCAATAATCTTTTGCCAAATGAGGTATGAACTTAATTACCAATTTATACACTTTTGTTGAATTTACCTTGAGGACAAGGCAAAAGTTAAGTGTGGGGTATGATAAGTGTATAATCACACTTATTATCATATTAATTTCATATACTAAACACTATAGTTTAAGTCATTTTTATAGTTCATATAAAAGATTTCACGTGGTATGTAGTTGTTTTTTATGCAAATGCAAATACTAGGTAAATCTTGGGAGTAAATTGATTTAAAGTGGAATTCTATGAAAAAAATAGTGAAAAAGTTGCGAAAAGATGCTTGGAATAAAGATTTTGCGTAGGATCGAAGCTGTCAAAGATCGATAAAGTTACAAGGAGAATACTGAAGAAAAACACATTGCAAGGTCGTGACAACCACTTGCCGCGACCTAGTATTCTTCAGAATAGAAAATTGCCAAACAAGTATTCACGGTCGTGACATGTATAACGCGATCGCGACTTGGACGGTGTTTGGGTTAAATCTTCTTAACTACCAACCGCTAGATAAGAACGATCAACCGCCATCAACTACCAAACGAAAAGACACCTTTTGGAAGTCAACCAATCATGAAAAGGTGTCTATCCATTGTGGATAAGATTAAAGCTTCTCAACCAATCATAATGAAGTGATGTAATCTTTCACCAATGGACACAACTCTTTGTATGGATAGACGCAACCCTTCAAACTCTATAAATAGGGCTCCAAACCTTACAAATTTTGTGGCAATTGGAACTAGAAAAAGTGAGAGATATAGTGTGTGCGTAGAAAGAGAGTAAAATTATCTAGTTTTCGCTACGTTCATAAGTGTTAGTGAGAAAATGTATAAGTGATTCGAATCCTTATTTCGATCACTAGATTTCTCTACATATTCGAGCGATTGTTGTATAAGAGTAATTGTAAATCACTTATCAATAAAAGTTTTCGTTCTTCAACATTTGTTTATTCGATATTCACAAAGAATAGAATCCTAGCGAAGGTTCTGTACGAGTCAAGACCGAATTCAAAGCAGATGTAGGAATTGCGAGAGTTGACGACTCCCATTAAAGAGTGGATACGGTTTGATCAACTTTAGCTTTCACTTGCATACCTTACAACTTTGCTAAAGATCAACAAGAGAAATGGAGCAAGAAAAATAAAATAGATTTGATTTTAGTTAAAAGGATTGGAATGATTGATGAATAGATAAATGTATGAAAGATTAGAGAAGTAAAAGTATATAGATTTTCCCTATGAACAAGTATAGCAAAGAAAACATGCAAAATCATCAAATACATTACGTTCACTAGATTAATTTAACAGACTCGGTTCTAGACACTCATATGTTCAATTATTCACCGCAGAGCAACACATGAAATGACTTTTCTAAATTTAGTGCAAACGAATTAAGACGATTATATAAACCTGGATAACAATATTACTATGCTTAGTATGGGTCGCTCTCACATAGCTACATTTAGCAAGTTACCATTCCAAAAATGTTAACCCATTAAACAGCGTTATAATCACAGATCCAGGGATTATACACAATCTCGTTAACCCCGAAACTACTCTTAAAGTTAACTCAAAAGCATTTAACTTGATTAATATAAAAGACTCAACATGAAATACACATTATGACACATAGACGTATCATAAACTTCAAAATAAAAAGTATATGTGGAAAGAAAAGCAAAGTTGTAAGGTATGCAAGTGAAAGCTAAAGTTGATAAAACCGTATCCACTCTTTAATGGGAGTCGTCAATTCCCACAATTCCTACTTCTGCTTTGAATTGAGTCTCGACTCATGCAGAACCTCCGCTAGGATGCTATTCTTTGTGAATATCGAATAAACGAATGTTGAAGAATAAAAACTTTTATTGATAAGTGATTTGCAATTACACTTATACAACAATCGCTCGAATATGTAGAGAAATCTAGTGATCGAAATAAGAATTCGAATCACTTATACATTTTCTCGCTAACACTTATGAACGTAGCGAAAACTAGATAATTTTACTCTCTTTCTAAGCACACACTATATCTCTAACTTTTTCTAATTCCAATTACCATGAAATTTGAGAGGTTTGGAGCTCTATTTATAGAGTTTGAAGGGTTGCGTCTATCCATACGAAAAGTTGTGTCCATTGGTGAAAGATTCCATCACTTCATTGTGATTGGTTGAGAAGCTTTAATCTTATCCAAAAATGGATAGGCACCTTTTCATGATTGTTTGACTTCCAAAAGGTGTCTTTTCATTTGGTAGTTGATGGCGGTTGATCGTTCTTATCTAGCGGTTGGTAGTTAAGAAGATTTAATCAAAAAACCATCCAAGTTACGACATTGAATACTTGTTTAGCAATTTTCTGTTCTGAAAAATACTAGGTCGCGACCGCGAGTGGTTGTCATGACCGTGAAATGTGTTTTTCTTTAGAATTCTCCTTGTAACTTTACCGATCTTTGACAGCTTCAATCCTAAGCCAAATCTTTGAGTTCCATGCATATTTTCGCACCTTTTTCACTCTTTTTTTCATAGAATTCCACTTTAGATCAATTTACTCCCAAGAGTTACCTAGTATCTACATTTACATAAAAAATAACTACATACCACGTGAAATCTTTTATATGAAGTATAAAAATGACTTAAACTATAGTGTTTAGTATATGAAATTAATATGATAATCAGTGTAATTATACACTTATCAACCTCGGATAAAGAGCACTGGAATAGTTTAGCCAGTTTAAAGTCGGGGAGCCCTTGTATCCTCAGAAATATCTCGAATTTAAGAATGTGAAAGGCGGGTGAATCCCTTTCATCATACACAGGCATTCCACATAGGCTATATCCAAGACCTGAACAAGCCCTTGAGGCATAGAAACTGGTGCTGGTACTTGTTCCCTCATCTTGACTTGGCTGTGCTGGACCTTTCCCTTTGTTGGATTGGGATATCATATCAAGTACATGGCTGGATGGCATGCCCGACCCTACCATTATAACTTTTGGTAGTAAGCTCCGAAACTCCACATTTATCTTCAACGCCACCTCTATAAGTTCCCCGAGGTTTATGTATTCTTGTGAGTTGAGATGATCGTAAAATTCGGGGTGCACTTGCTAATCAGCATCCCCATTAGTACAACCTCCTCTTGTTTCTCCTTGATGGTTACTTGGAGGGACATACACCGAGAGTTGTACTCTATGAAGGTCTCATCCTCGTCTTGGATACAAGCCGCTAAATCTGTCATATCAGCTTTAGGCATCTCCATGTATAAGAAATCCTGCTTGAAAGCATGGGAGATCTGCTGCCAATTACTCCGAGTGAGGAGAGGCAGAGTTATGTACCACTCTCCTGCTACTCCTGATAATGAACATGGGAAAAAGGTGGTTATCATATCCTTTGAGAGACCTTGTGCTTTCATAAGGACCTCGTATTTAAAGACATGGAAACTTGGGGCATCGAGGTAGTCATATATGGACATCCCGCACAACGTGAACCTCGGGCAGTGATAACTTTCAATCAGGGTCATCCTCGATTCCAGGCTCGTGTTCACATGGCGAGGATTAATCTCTGATCCAATCATCATCACAAATTCTTCCACCACTTTCCCCAAGCCTTAGTGGATGGCCTCTCCTTCCAATCCCGAGTTTGTCATCCCCACCTTATCTTCAAACTGAGGAAGGGGGTTGTTTATCGTACTAGGCTTCAATGCGGGCTCTTCTATCACCCGATCCTCTATCAACTTCCGGATAACCCTCAAGAGGTCCTTGCAATTGTTGGTCCTGTGGCCGGCCACCACGTGGTAATGGCAGAAGTTGTTCTTCTCTTCTAGTTTGGGGGGAGCCCAGGTCTTCACACTCTCCAACTTCTTCAGTTCCTATAGCTTGGTGAAAAGGAACCCCAAGTTAGCGGAGTAGGGAGATATGCCATGATATTCTTCCTTCGATAGGTGCATAGATGCCACCATTTATGTCTGCACTAGGACTCGCTTCCCCTTTAGCTGGGAGGATGCCGATGAAGTCCCTACATCAGTCTTCTTATACCAAGGCTTGCCGACTGGTGGAGCTACCGCTGCGTTCATAGCCTCAATTCTTTCCAGCTTCTCTGCTTTCTCTAACACATCATTGTAGGATGAGAAAGTTTCCATCCCCAGGTGGTTTCTATATGTCAGTAAAGCCTCGTCTAAGAGCTTCACTATCATTTCAGACAAGCTGAGACAGTCTTTCAACAATACTTGGGTCTTCATCCACTGGCCATAGTAAGTTTTGAATAATTCCCTGAACATTTGTTTAATGGCTTCCAAATTTTGCATTGTCATCTTTATCTAAGAATTGAAGCCGTATTGCTCCACCAATGCCTTTGACAAGCGATTCCAGTCACTTGAAACTTCTGATGGCAAGTTGTTATACCATTGGTTAGTCTGCTTGCCCAAAGTGGCAATGAACAACTTAGCTAACATTCTATCTGAAATTCTCCTTGCCCTTATCACCATTTTGTAATTTTCCAGATGGGATATGGGGTCTCCCTCTCTCTTGTACTTCACTAATTCTGGCATGATAAAGTTGTAAGAAAGCCAATCTTCTTCGTGGACTACTGAAAATGTCGGATAATGGATAGGAGGATGACCTGCGAACTGATACACATGAGAGGCTAAGAACTATTGCCAAAGTTCAGCTATGTTCGATCCTTGGCTCTGAGGTATCATATTCTCGCCATAATAGGGAAATCCTGACCGATGAGCAAAGGTCGCTGGTGGTGGGCGAGGTTGGACATGAGTAAATTCCATGCCTCTAGAGCCAATGGCAAAACTTGGTGCACCTACCGGGTAGGGGACTGACTGGTATTGGTATGCCGAGGGACTTATCTCAACATTGAACAGGGTAGGAGCAGTAGTGCCATGTTGTCTTGCTTGTTGAGAGTTGAAGCTAGGATGAACGAAACTGAGGGATGGCTCGCTAACTGGCACCATTGGATGTGGAGATGGTGCGCTAACAATCTGTTGGCTAGATCCGAAAAGATGCTACGGTCGGGCTGTCCTGGCTGGCACGGACTGGTTGCCTCAAGAGCCCTGCCCCATTTGAAATGGTCCAAACTACTCTAGGCTGTTTCCAGTACCGAACTGGAATATGTTGCTTGGAGGACTGTTACTGGGAAAAGATAGTGGCCTCCTAGTTCGAGGACCACTACTGGTTGGAGGTTGAATGTTCCCCATGTTTCTGAAGTTTGATAGTCGATCTGAATTATGGTCCTCTATTTGCCTTGTATGGGCATGGTGCTAACTACCGACGAAGGCCTCCAGTGCATTTGCAATTTCCCTGTTGATAATCTGTTGCGAGCTTCGAGTTTGGACGAAGGGCCCTCATGAGTGAAATTGCCCCTGGTTGCATTATCTTCTTACGAGTTGATCATGTTGAAGAACTAGTCCGGGCTTAAATTGAAGCTTCATCCTGAACCTGACCCTGAACCTGAATCTTCACCAGAGTCAATGTATGGCACACCCTCCAGAATGCTTCCTTACCTAGCCATGACGGGAGAGACTTTAACGAAACGACGATCAGTCCTTCTCCAAACTTTTGCTAAAGTACACAAAACGGAGATCAAATTATGCATGATATATGTATGAGTAATGATTGTGCATGTAATGGGTTATAGGTGAAATTAGCGGGCGCTAACTTTTGAGGTAAAGGTGATGTCCATGTGACATCAGGGGCCTTGTTACAAGGCTTACTGTATTGGGGTTATGCTATATTACCCTTGTGATAACAAGCTCCTCATGGGATTCACGAGGGATCAAGTAAACAGTGTGTTGTACTCTTCTTCGCATGACTACTAAGGTGATAGGTATGTTGCCTCATTTGGGCAGGGATTCGGGTATCCCTTGGAAAGCCCTTGTGTTGTAGTCCTAATCCTAGGTAACGCTGCCTTGGCGTGTCTTTTAGGTGTTTTGTATTAGTACAATACTAGGTGCAATTTTGATATGTAGTAGTGGACTCCGTATAGGGTCTACAAGGGATCGGGTAAATAGTGTGTTATACCCCTTTTCATATAATTCCCAAAGTGATTGGTATGTTGCCCCGTTTGGGAAGAGGTTTGGGTGTCCTTTAGAATGCCCTAGTGTTGTGATCCTAATCCTAGGTGATGATGTCTTGGCTCTTGTTCTATATATTTGGTATTAGTGCAATACCAGGTGCAGCTTCGATATGTGGTAGTGGACTCCCTAGAGGGTCTACAAGGGATCAGGTAAACAATGTGTTATACCCTTTCTCATATAATTCTCGACGTGATGCTTATGTTGCCCCGTTTGGGCAAAGGTTCGAGCATCCTTTGGAATGCCCTGGTGTTGTGATCCTAATCCTAGGTGATGTCATCTTGGCACGTCTTTTAGGTGTTTGGTATTAGTGTAATACCAGGTACAACTTTGATATGTGGTAGTGGACTCCCTATAGGGTTTACAAGGGATCTGGTAAACAGTGTTTTATACCCTTTCTCACATAATTCTTGAGGTGATGGGTATGTTACCCCATTTAGGCAAAGGTTCGGCCATCCTTTGGAATGCCCTGGTGTTGTAATCTTAATCCTAGGTGACTCTATCTTGGCGTGTCTTTTAGTTGTTTGGTATTAGTGCAATACCAGGTGCAACTTTGATATGTGGTAGTGGACTCCCTATAGGGTCTACAAGGGATCAAGTAAACAGTGTGTTATACCCTTTCTCATACAATTCTCGAGGTGATGGGTATGTTGCCCCATTTGGGCAGAGGTTCGGGCATCATTTGGAATGCCCTAGTGTTGTGATCCTAATCCTAGGTGACTCTGTCTTGGCTTGTCTTTTTAAATCTAGGTCTGAATTTGGGTAAAACGGTGTGTTATACCCTATGGCTTGGAAGTTCATTATTAAAAGTGTTTGGAATAAGCCCTTCCATAATTATGGGGGATCCTAATCTTAGGTGACGCTGTTTCATCGCATCTCTCTGAATTTAGGTAGGTAGGGCTAGGGTAATGATATGTGTGTATTATTTGTGTCTACACAACGATCGTGGTTAACATGATGCCATAAAAGGGTTGCTTATTTAAATGCGTGATGTGGATATGAGCACATAACACATTGTACACAACATATCTCATCTGACCTTATGTCTCCCGCTTATAAAAGGGGTAGTCTCCTAATTCTAGGTTTGGTTCATCTTAATATCGCAAGGATATTAAGGTTCGTTCCTGCATGAAAACAAATGCATTTTGTTTTGGTAAACCTAGTGGAAGTGTCTACGGCTCCTTATATGAGTTCGGTCAACGAGTTGTTGATGTAGAAGGTTCTTGTTGCACTGAGATACACTTTCTCTCTTTCTCCCGAATGGGTTCAATAGGGTCCATGAGGTATGGCAACAAGTGATCCACTTGAGAAGTACCTTTGGTCGCTAAGGGGTCGCAAATGATACTTTCGCGAGTTTCTCGGTAAAACAAGGCACCCTAACCTTAATGGCTAATTCGTCTAATGCAAATGCTTTGTGGAATACTAAAATTTTGGAAATGGTTTGACTTAAAGAACGACTTTTCACCAACTCATCAATAATCTTTGAAACTTTTAAGTTTAAAAAGAAAGAAGAAATCCCCAGCAGAGTCGCCACTATGAGTGGATGACGTTCTACCCGCACGGTGGCCGCGAGGCACCGGCCCAGTGAGATGGGGCTTGGGGTTTTCAAAAGTGTGTTGTTTTGTTATGGAATGGATTCCAAAGACTCGAGGTCTAAACCTCTAACCTACGTTATACAGAGTCGCCACCCGGATCATCTCTTCCGTGAAATTCGGTACAGCCTAGATCTGTTAAGCCTAAACGATACCATAGTATAGAGATTCGGGTCTGGATGAGCTTACTTACTTCGTCATTTTTAAGTCATATTAGGCAATTGGCTACCATTTTCCAATATTATGATATCCCGTTCTAAATTGTTTTCAAGTTATATTTAGCATGCATACGGAAAGTAATAAATAAGTGTGGAAAGTAAACACGTAGGAAAATAAATGCGCCTAGTCTGGGGGGATTATTTACATATTTTGGGATGGGAAACACAAAACTGCCTAAATACAAGAGATCTGGGGGAATGAATACATCAATATATACAACTGATCTAACAAATACATAATTTTTATAAAAAAATTACGATACTCGAAGGAAAATAAATCCTAGCATACATCTAACCTAATCCATTAGCATCCACAAAGGTTAGTACGAAATATTTTCATAACACAAATACGTGTCAGTGCACCAAGTATGTTCAATTTGAGTATTTGGAAGACCCGTACGGTCTAATTAAAAAAATGCCGACAAAGACTGGTAATTTTTTTTGTAAAAATAATCCATTTTTATGCAATTATGTTGCTCATTTTATTAATGAAAATGCCACATGCGAATGTTGTTGGGTCTATTATCCGGGAACCGGGGTTCCTTTCGTGGGGGTTTCCTAAACTTCATTATTCATAAATAAATGGAAGTATAAATAATTCTAGGCCCATGAACATAATCATTATCTTTTGTATATATTTCGAGGAAATTCAAATATAGAGGAAACCGGTATTTAGATTTTCTCTCGGAATATATCCAAAAGATTAATATAAAATTATTATATTAATCTTGATATGTTTATGTAAATAAATTATTTTTGTTAATTCCCATAATTAATGCATAATATTTAAACTTTTTTTTTCTAAAGAAGGTAACGCCGATGTCGGCGTTGCAACGTCGGTGTCGGCGTTGGTAAAATTATAGGTAATGTCGGTACTGATGTTGGTAACGTCGGTACCGACATCGTAGGTCCAGACCTGCAGAAAACACAAAAAAATAGCATAAACAGCAAAATAAAAATCTGAAACTTCAAATGATCATAACTTTTGCTATACTAACAGATTTAGATGATCTTTATCATTCCGGAAAGCTCAAGATGTGTAGAATATGTTTATGTAAACAAAATACTCAAAAAGATTTGAAATACCGCAATTCCTGAAAAATAGATTGGTGTGCAAAAACGAAAATAACCGAAAAGAAAATAAAACTTCAAAAAGAAAAGCATATAAATGTAAGCACAAAC
This sequence comes from Euphorbia schlechtendalii, assembly GCA_949673415.1. NCBI lineage: Eukaryota > Viridiplantae > Streptophyta > Magnoliopsida > Malpighiales > Euphorbiaceae > Euphorbia > Euphorbia schlechtendalii. The sequence continues at coordinate 37,688 of CATIWQ010869828.1, read as the reverse complement.
TCTAAGAACTCAGAGACTTACCCCGTAGTCGAGAATCCACTTCTTCGAGATCCGTAAAGTTCCTCCGAGAAACCCTCCTCGTTTCTTTGATTGGTTGACAAGGTAGTTTGGATTGAGAAAACCGAGTAATGGGGCAACTGTTGCTCCACAAACTTAAAGTGAAATGATTTTCGTGTAGTTAGAGATTATGTTAATGGTTTCTTTACTAAATTTTATTGATTCGAGACTTAACAAATTTGATGGAAAGTAGCTTAGTCATCCATATGAACTAAGGACATGAAAATGTAAATTTCTTGTTGTTTTTGTGAAATGAACTCTCTTTTTTCTGGAAATATACTGATATTCTCTCTTTTTTTTATGGTGTACTTCGCCACCTCCCCCCCCCCCCTTTATGTAGGATGTGAGCCTCCTTTTATAATGAGCTCCCTTCAATCCAAGTCAAAAAGCCTAAACTTAGGTTTTTTGACATTTTCACCATTTCCTCTCCACTAATGTCACTTCTAACATTATGGAGTGACTTTTCCAGCCACCTTAATAGTAAGGTAGGTGATTGGTATCAATTAATGGGGTTATGCCAATAATTTCTGGAATTCTGCAATTATTCTGCTCGTACTGTCACAGCGACATCGGTATCGATGTCACAAAATGACATCGGTACCGATATCAAAACATCAGTACCGATGTTAGTGACATCGACATCGATGTCACTAACATCGGTGTCAATGTTGAATTTTTTGTTTGACTTTGGTTCAAATTGGATTTGGTTACTGATGAGGTAGTCTAAAAAAATCTAAAGTTCGTAAGAAACGAGGAATGCTTCTCCCGAGGACCTTCGAGACCTTGTCAAAGTGGAAGACTAGCAAAGGAAAATAAATTACAGCTTCACCATCGAACTCGCGAGTGGGGATCAAAATCCCGTGCTCACACTATCCTTTGTGGATACAGGTAGATTAGGTTAGATGTATGTTAGGATTTATTTTCCTTCGGGTATCGCATTTTTTTTATAAAAATTATGTATTTGTTAGATCGGTTGTATAATAGGATATTGATGTATTCATTCTCCTAGATCTCTTGTATTTAGGCAGTTTTGTATTCCCCATCCCCAAAATATGTAAATAATCCAACCTAGACTAGGCACATTTATTTTCCTACGTGTTTTCTTTCCGCACTTATTTATTACTTTCCATATGCATGCTAAATATAACTAAAAAACAATTTAGAACGGGATATCATAATATTGGAAAATGGTTGCCAATTGTCTAATATAACTTAAACAAAGACGAAGTAAGCAAACTCATCCGGACCCGAATCTCTACACTACGGTATCGTTTAGGCTTAATGGATCTAAGCTGTACCAAATTTTCTAGAAGACCTGATCCGGGTAACGACTCTGTATAACGTAAGTTGGACGTTTAGGGCTCGAGTCTATGGAATCCATTCCATAACAAAACAACACACTTTCAAAAAACCCCACGCCCCATCTCACGGGACCAGCGCCTCGAGGCGACCGTGCGGGTAGAACGTCGTCCGCTCATAGCATTACTATAACAAAATTTAGCACCCCAACTATAAGCAGTATTACGGACTATTTGGGTAAATTTCACATCAAACATATTTAATTTAAATTAAATATTAATGCTAAAAGTTAAAACTTTAACTTTTAAATTCCAATTAATTAAAATTTACAATTTTAAAATATTAGAATTTATGACACCGAATCAACAAAATAACAGGAATGATATTTTGATATAATTCGGTGCAGCCATTTTAATTCCTTAAAACAAATGATATTCTGAATTAAATAAAACACGTGTTGATTTTATTAAACAATACGCTTTAAATTATTGACTCCGAACAAATTTAAAATACCCATTAGTTTTAATATATGATCCGGTTGAATTGTTTTATTATAAACACCTAATAGTCAAAAATTACTTTAAAAGTCCCGGACCCGCAGGCCTGCAAACCAAGTCTGATTTCCCATGAACAGAAAATTATCGATGCTGTGGACAGCCACACTTTCCACATTGGGACACCATTATGGACAGCATGGGGCTGTCCACGATGGCACTAATAGTGCCGTGGCAGAATCCAAATGGGTTCTGCTCACTTTTATTTTCTAATATTTACAATTTTTTTTTATATATTCATTATTTAATTTGTTATATTGTAAAAAATATAAGTTAATTATAATTTTAATAAACATAAATAACGAAGAATATATTCAGCAAAGATTAAACAAAAAAATTTTAAAAAAATATCAAAAATCCAAATCTACGATTTTGAAATATTTTCTATCAAATAAAAAACTTTTACAAATTAAGAAATTTGATATTTTAACTAATTTCATAACCGATTAATTACAACTATCACTTTCACGAATCAATCTTGTCAATCAATCAACTTGATGAAAAATAAAAAAACCTTAAGAACAATCCAGAATCTTTTTCCATTGAGATGGAAAACCCATGGAATCATAAACCCTAAACAATCTTATTGATAGAAACCATAGCTCGGATTTCAATTGAAGGGAATTGTCATCGAAAACATAACCGCGAGAAGCGGAATTACCAGTTAAAATTTTCTCGAATTCGGATAGGATCTTTCAAGAACCATTGATAAGGTTTCAAAATAATTTATTTATCAAATAAAACTTATTTGATAATAATCTCTTTAAGAGACGCATACAGTAAAAACTTGCAAGGAAAAGTTCTGCATTCTCATGTACACGAACTCCTCTTAAATCGGTACCGGAAGAATAAAGAGAACAATAGTTCCAAGAACCTAATTATTCATGAGTTGGCCGAACCCCATGTGTGGGAGGCTGCCATTCACGTTTTATTTTGTGAATGCACAGGCTGCCAACGTTGCATATTAGAGTTATGTTTAATTATGTTTATTTTGTCTATATACACTCTAATTAACTAATTACGATTGGGTTTATTTTATTATGAACAAGACCCAATAAATTTTATATATGATAATTAAATATCATAGTTTAATTCATTAAATAAATTTAATTATCAACTTTCATTATCACACATTAACTCGTTGATAAAAAAAAATTACAATTTAATTGATTAAACTCAATTAATTATTTTAATATGCAATACTTTATAATTAAATCTATTCAATTAAACTATTTGACATGTGAATATATTTAATTATCAATTAAATAAGTATAGTATGTAAATCATTTTAATCAACTTAAATTAATTTAATGAATACTATGAAATATATTATATTGTATCATTAACTAAATTAATTTATGGAGGATATAGGTTATTCAATTACATTGACTTCACATGTCAATTAATTAATAATCAATTTTGTATCTAGTCTTGTAACATTAAATGTACAAGGAATCTCATATCAATAGTTTTAATCGCACGACCCTTCTATCTATATGTTGGCAATGAAATTTACCCATGGACTATAACCGGATCCTAGCAAACCATTGCAGCCCCCAATTGGGACAGAGTACAACCGTCTGTTAAAGATACTGAACCTAATAGTTATCTCACAATGTCCTTTGCCCATTGAAATCAATATGATGAACAAGTGGCATAGTGATCGTCACCCCTTTATGCAGTTCCTCGTATTTCTTTATCTATAATAAAATGATAAAATAAGTTAACGACTTATTAAACATCCTTATCACTATTATTTATCAAGTGAGCAGTGATTCATTTCGATTTAACAAAGCGAATGGCAATTCTATCACTTCAACACTACTACTAATGTGGTCATGATATATACCGACCATACCCGTACTTGTAATCCAATACTTAAGGACTCGTCAGTAATACACTACAACATGCCCGATTCCACATCAGTAATAGTTGAAATGAAGTATAAGGAAAGTTGACACCTACTCAGCAAATTATCTATGACATACAACAATGTAACTTTGTTGTGTGGATCGGTTTAGTCCCATGTTTTCATCATGTGCCTATGTCCATGATCTACATTACCAAGCGACATAGCAATTGCATTGTTATAGATAATCCAACATACAAGCCTTTCATTTTATTCATTCACATGATTAAAATAGATTTGTGACATTTATGATTATCAATCAATGGATACTCTACCCATATTATACACAAGATATAAATGTAATAGAGTACTGCCTTCATAATGTGACACTATAATTATGTACAAAATATCATACATAATGTAAAACCAATGCCTTGGAAATTAGGACACCAACACGTAGTACATAGGATTATGATAAAATTTTAAAATTTTGTCATGCTTGTTATTAATGTTTAACTTGTTTATCATCCCAACATCCTACCACACCCATAGTACTACTAATGTGTTCATGACATGTACCCAACACTCATGATTGTTATATAATATTTAAGGACCTATTAGATCTATTTTCTACATCATACTTAATTCCAAGTTGGTAACAAGTTAAAATTAAGTTTGAGCATGGTAGATACCTACATAGCGTTTGTCAATGACATACAACCATATAACTCTGTCATGGGAATCGGTCTATCCCCACATTCACATTATGTGTCTATGTTCATGATCCACTTTACAAGTGGATCAATCATCATACAAGTCTTTTTTTATTCATTCTCATGATAAAAATAAACTTGGACCATCTATTTTATAACAATGAATATTCTAATCCAAATATAGCATAAAATATTCCATTAATGTGTTTATTAATGTAAAAAGTCACTTACAAGGGCATACATAACAATGTGTTCAAAAGCTATATAGTTTTTTGCTTTTTCAATTTTCAGTTATTATAATAATAATTTTTAGTTGTTTTTTAATAGTAATTTTTGTTAAAAATATATGTTATGAGGATGTTACATATGATGTCCATTCATGATCATTCATTAATAGTTATTTCCTCCATTGATTATATGTAACTCAAGTCTTTACATTTCTATGTATTTGCATATAAAAACATAGGCTTGTTGTAGCCCTTTGTAAATGAGATGAATATACATTATATTATATACTTTCTCTTCATCTTTGTTATACCCTTATTGCCTATTGTTTGTACTTTTGTTGATTCATATTATTTCCAACACGTCATCAGCACGAGTTCGCTCTATGGTCAATACCAACAAAATATTATTTGGTTGATATGATGTTTATAATATTGAGGTAATGGGCATTATAAAGATTCATGGAATTTAATCGATGAGGAAGCTTTTTTTTCTCTATTTTCAATTTTTATTATTATTGTTAATATTTTAAAAATGATCTTATTTTTCTCATTCTTTTGGATATTTGTATTGAAAGAATTGATGAAAATGAGGAACAATGCTTCTTTCTACAAGAATTAGCAAACTCCCTATTTTGACTCATTAAAACATTTGGTAATGTATATCATTAGTTTTTTGTACTTTTATTTGATACAATTTTATTTACAAATGATATTGTTTTATTTTCATTGTAATAGTTAGCTCTTGAAGATCTTTGAAATAAAGAAATATACTACAATATGCTAGCAATTTCCACCAAAAGCGAAAGAATAAATTTGATGAATGATTTCCACCCGAAGTGGAATTGTAAAATTAATGAATAATTTTCACTTGAACTAGAAAAAGTAAAATTGATTGAACATTAACCAATAAAAGTGGAAAATCACATTGATGATAAATTTTTTTGGTGAACAAACATGTTGATGATAATTATAACCACTAGAAATGGAAAATCAAATGAAATGAGTTTTTACCGGTATTGATTGACATCAAAGATAATGAAACAAATTTCCATATGGTAAATATGTCAAACATTATACTCTGAAAATGAGTGAAAATGTTACCGCGATATTAGGTAACACAAAAATAGATGAAGACTCCAGAATAGCTAATATTAATATACCAATGGAAAAATGTTGAATGCTCTAGGAGAGCCGTTATTAAAGTACTAAAATGACAAACAAATTGTCGAATGCTCTAGAAGAGCTAAAATCTATTTACAAAAAATGACAAAAATAAATATTAAAAATAATGCACTATTTTTCCTCATTTCTCAAAGAATTTTAGTGAGTCTTATAAATATTCGTAGAATTGAATATTATACTGTGCGAGTGAAGGAATTAAATGATTGTCTATATTACAAACATATTTTAGACTAATTTAACTATAAACCAAATGTTTATATATTTAGATGCTTTTATTTTTGGCACAACCAACTAGGTAATCCAAGTTTGAAAATGATGAGAAAATTTGTGAAAATGTATATGGGCAACTATTAAAGATCAAAGTTTCTTCATGTTGCTTGTTAGTAAGGAAAATTAATCATATAACCTTCTAGAAATAAGGTTGAAATTCAATTCCCTATCATTTTTATTAAACATATAATGTGATATATGTTGATCATTTCATCCATGTAGAACCCAAGTTAATAGTATCTCACAGTACTTAATAGTTTTGGAAATAGCAAACTGTATAGGTTAGTGAAATTAATGAGTACTAAGTAGACTTTAATTAATAAAGCTGACTTGAGTTAGTTTAAGGGAAAACAACTCAATTTTGTTGTGTAATTAATTAAGTTATTGCTTAGTGTAGGAAAAGCTGAGTCTATACTGAGTACTACGTGGTTTAGAGTTATTTCACTCAGCTCGTGTTGAGTCCTAATTTTAGTTTATTAAAAGCACTTTCTTTGACACGTAGAGACTTTATGACACATGTGCTACTAACGTCGTTTGTGAAGGAACGGAATATTCCTTAGTTGCTTTTCAAGAGAAAAAGCCCTGAAATCAATGAAGATTCTAGTGGTCCTAACAACGTAAAAAGTCTCATTACGGAATGTCAGGGATTCCTCACTACAGTCCAAGTAAAGGGAATTCTCTGTCATGCACCATGTCTCAAGTGTCTCTGCACGACACTATCAACGCCAGCAAGGTCAACCAATTGGAAGACTCCACGTTGCATTCTCGCTCTCATCTCTTAGAATCAGATTGCTTGAAGACAAACGAGAAATTATCAATAACGTTCAAATTTCTATCTCTAAACGTCCTGGAATCTATCTCCAACGGGAAGATTTGAAAGATTTGAAGAGATGAGAAATTGAAGATCAACGACCTAGTAAAGTTTGCAAAGGCTACTTCCATAGCTTCAAATTATAAATAGAAGACTGGAGCAGACATTTAAACTTGGTGAATCACCTTGAATTTCTTATGAGCTAAAATGCTGTGCAATTTACTCAAGCTTTCAAAGAAATTCCATCTCAAGCAATCAACAAACATCAAAGTTTATATATGTTTGTAATAGAGAGATTTACTTAGATTAACATTATAAGATTCAATAGCTCTATAAGTTGAATCCTGTTCACATTTCTGTTTTAATCTGAGTATCAGTTTGGGAAGGGTACCCAAAATGAGTTGAGTGGTAGTTAGAAAGGATGATACTTTCTGTAATCTTGTCTACCCCGCTGTAAAGGATTCTCCGTCTATTAAAGGAACGAATCACTAGTGGATTAAAGCTCGGAGATGGTATCCGGGGATTGGAGGTAGGCTAAGGGCCGAACCAGGATAAATCTCAGGTGTTGACATTCTATCTTTAAGCATTAGCTTTAGTAGTGATCAGCTCATCCATCACATTTTCTCTTAGTTATTTATTTGCTTATTATCCGATCTATGCTGAGTAGCCTTACTCAGCTAAATATTGAAGATAAATTGTACTAGTAAAGCTGAGTAGTTTATACGTTTTTATATTGCATTCAGCACGTACACTTAGCACATATATAAAAACTGAACTTGGCAAATATTTTTGAAAATATTAAAAGTAACCAATATAAAGCATTCACCCCCCTCTACTATTGTTAAGAGCCAGTTTATAGGACAACAAGTAGTATCAGAGTAGTTGCTCAACTTTTAGAATAACCATCTTTGAGTCAATATCCATAAATGGCTTACAACAACTTTAGTTCCGATTCTAGTCAGGTAGTTCTCTTCAAGGAGGGAATGTCTATTACTAGATCACCTCTATTTGATGGTAATCACTATACTTTTTGGAAAAATCACATGAAAAATTTCATCTAGTCTCAAAGAATTCAGGCCTAGCTCGCTATCGAGCTTGGTCCCAAAGTTCCCACAGTTGTGAGGAACGGAGTGCATGTACCAGTAGATATAGAGGACTACGAGGATACTGACCTGAGCCTTCTTAAAGAGAATGCCACAATGATTAATTACTTACATTGTGCGTTAGATCTTACTGAGTTTAACAGGGTTTCAAGATGTGAAATAACATAGAAAATCTAGAAGCTGGAGATTACCTACGAGGGGACTGACAAGGTCAAAGAGTCAAAGATTAATCTCATGTTGAGGGAGTATGAGATGTTCTCCATGGGCGCCAGCGAGGGTATAGAGAACATGAATACCAGGTTCATTAACATTGTTAATGAACTAAAGAGGCTTGGAAAGGAGTTCACCGAAGAGGAGCTCGTCAAGCAGATTCTCCGCACTCTTACCTTAGAGTGGGATTCTACGAAGAGCGCCATCGAAGAAGCTCATGACCTTAAGACTTACAGCTATGATGAGCTGATAGGCACTTTGCAAACTCATGAGATGCCTCTGAGGAAGTACTCAGATGACTCCAAGAGGAATCGAGGCAAGGAGGGCAAAACCATTGTCCTTAAAGCAGATTCATTAGATGAGTCCACTAGTTGCGACTATGATGAGCAAATGGCCCTTCTGACCAGGCATTTCAAACACTTTCTTAAGAAGGACGGGAAGTTCAATAACAGGAAGAAGTTTCCCGCTAAAATCAAGTCAACTCAGCACCGGCGAGGAGTTGAGTAAGGATCGAAGAAGGAGCATAGCAAAGACATCAAATGCTTTAGCTGTGGAGAGAAAGGCCACATCTAGTATAACTGTCCCAAGGCAAAGAAGGATAGGTTTAAAAAGAGGTTCTCCAAGAAAAATGAGGTACTTGCTACCACTTAGAGCGACTCAGAAGAATCTTCATCATTTGATGAGGAAGATACTGATTCGGCCAACCTCTACTTGATGTCTATTGAAGATCATCGGGGCGAAGGCTCAGCATCTACCTCCGGTAGAGATCATTCCGCTGTTAACTCTGAAGTTGAGCGCGATAAAGGAAGTGCTCCTCAAGTTGAGGTACATTCTGAGATTCCTTTATCTATGGATGAGTTTGCCCAGGCTCTCTTTGATATTATGAAATTGACTAATAAATCAATGAAGAACATTAAGGAGCTAGTGAGGAGAAGTGATGATATGGAAGACACTAGTGTTTCCTTATCACTTGATATCTGCTTACTTCAAGAAAGAACTCAGTATCAAGAGTAGACTATCAGCAAGCTCACTAAGCAATTAGATTAGTTGACTGTTGAATTAATAGTCTTGAAGAAGGAACGGTTTCCTCTTCCAGCTAATAGTCAAAATCAGAGTAACCAAACTCGCAATTCTAAGAGGAAGAATTCCTCTAAACAGAAAAAATGGTGTGGTGTTTTTGTGGGAAAGCTAGACATGCCACAGTTCTCTCTAGGTATAAAAATGGTTATTACGATAAGTACGACTAGTCTAATTTAAGCACTACTAACAAAGGAGGACCTAGCTCAAAAGCATGGGTACCTAAGAAAACATGAATGTTTTGCAGGTGAGCCTTAGATCCACTGATGACTCTCGAATGTGGTATTTGGACAGCGGATGCTCAAGGTATATGATGGGAGATGAAAGTCAGTTCATCTCATTGGAGCGTAAAAGGAATAGAAGTGTTAGATTTGGAGATAACCAGTGTTGGTCCTTAAACAGGCTCTTAACAATAGCAGAGGGGGGTGAATGCTTAAACTTGGTTACTTTTAAGTATTTTAAAGATATTCGCCAAGATCAGTTTTTATATGTATGCTGAGTGTGCGTGTTGAGTGCGATATAAAAATAAATAACCTACTCAACTTTGTTGACACAGTTTATCTTCAATCTTTAGCTGAGTAAGACTACTCAGAACAGATCGGATAACAAGTAAATAAATGAATGAGAGAAAGAGATGAATGGGCTGATCACTGCTAAAGCTTAAGGCTTAAAGATAGAACGTCAACATCTGAGATTTATCCTAGTTCGACCCCTAGCATACCACCAGTCCTCGGATACCATCTTCGAGCTTTAATCCACTTGTGAGTCATTCCTTTAATAGGTGGAAAAGCCTTTACAGCGGGTAGACACGATTATAGAAAGTACCCTCCTTTCTCACTACCGCTAACCTCAGTTTGGGTACCCTTCCCAAATTGATACTCAGATTAAATAGAAATGTGAACTAGATTTAACTTATAGAAATGTTGAATCCTTACAATGTTAATCTAAGTAAATCTCTTTGTTACAAATAGATATGAACTTTGATGTTTGCTGATTGCTTGATATGGAATTTCTTTGAAAGCTAGAGTAATTTGTGTAGCGTTTTAGCTCTTAAGAAATTTAAGATGATTCACCAGGTTTGAACGTCTACTCCAGTCTTCTATTTATACTTTGAAGCTCTGTGAAGTATCCGTTGCAAACTTTACTAGATCATTGATCTTCAATTTCTCATCTCTTCTAATCTTTCGAATCTTCCCGTTGGAGACAGATTCTAGGACGTTTAGAGATAGAAATTTGAACGTTGAGGCACGATAAAATTCCATTGATAAAAGCTCATTTATCTTCAAGCAATCTATATCTAAGAGAGACACGCTAGAATGCAATGTGGATTCTTCCAATTGGCTGACCTTGCTAATATTAACAGTCACGCGGTGACACTTGAGACGTGACTAATGACAAAGAATTCCTTTTACTTGGACTGTAGTGAGGAATCCCCGACATTCCGTACTGACACTTTTTGGCATTGTGAGAACCACTAGAATCTTCATTAATTTCAGTACCTTTTCTCTTAAAAAGTAATTAAGGAATATTCCATTCCTTCACAGACGTTGTTAGGAGCACATGTGTCATAAAGTCTCTACGTGTCAAATAAAGTGCTTTTAATTATTTAAAAGCAGGAATTAACACGAGCTGAGTGAAATAACTCTAAACTATGTAGTGCTCAGCATAGACTCAGCTTTCCCTACTCTAAGTCATAACTTAATTAATTATCCAGCAAAAATGAGTTATTCTCCCTTGAATAAACTCAAGTTATCTTCATTCATTAAGAGTCTACTTTGTACTCAATTAATATCACTATCCTAGATAGTTTGCTATTTCCAAAACTACTCAGTATAGTGAAGTACTATTAACTTAGGTTCTATAACTAGAAAGGCAAGATTGTGGGATATGGCACTGTCAGTGTTTCACCCTCAATAGAAGAGGTTTCTCTTGTCAAGGGTCTGAAGTTCAATCTGCTTATTGTAGCCCAGCTTTGTGATAGAGGCAGAAAGGTTACATTCGACTCAGCAGGATGCTCAATAATTGACTGTAAGACTAACTCAACTATACTCTTTAACCCTAGAATCAATAATGTTTATATGATTGATTTATCCCTTGGCTCCACTAATGTCTGTCTTGTATCTAAAGAGGATAATTCGTGGCTTTGGAAGAGAAGGTTGGGTCATATTAATATGAACATTCAGTCCAAACTCGCCAAAAAGCAATTAGTTGTGGGATTACCCAGCATCGGCTTTAAAAAGGATAAACTGTGCTCTGCCTGACAGCTTCGTAAGCAAGTTAAAAAATCATTTAGATCTGTAAATCACGTAGTAACTAAGCGATAGTTGGAGTTACTCCACCTGGATCTTTTCGGCCCAGATCAGCCAATTAGCTTGGGTGGTAAGAGGTTCTCTTTGGTGGTTGTGGATGACTTCACGAGATTCACTTGGGTAGTCTTGCTGAGTAGCAAAGATGAGACTTATGAATCTTTTATCAAGCTTAGTAATAGGATAATGAATGAAATAGGAGATAAAATTTGTAGAATCCAAAGTGATCATAGACTTGAATTTGAGAATTTCCATTTCGAAGAATTCTTTTCAGCTCATGGTATTGACCACAACTTCTCTTCCCCTTATACACCTCAACAAAATGAGGTTGTAGAAAGGAAGAATAGGACTATAGTTGAGATGGCTCGATCCATTCTGAGTTATAACAATATACCAAAGAACTTTTTGGGAGAAGCTGTTAACACAGCCTGTTATATCTTGAATCATGTTTTAATTCGCCTAATTCTTGAGAAAACACCCTATGAGATTTAGCGAGGGTGCAAGCATAAGATTGGTCATCTCAGATCTTTTAGCTGTAGGTGCTATATTCTTAACACCAAAGAGCAGTTAAGAAAGTTTGATCCTAAGTCTGATGAAGGTATCTTTTGGGATACTCAACTAATAGTAGGGCATATGGAGTATATGTCAAACAAATTGACCTCTTAGAGGAGTCCATGCATGTAGATTTCGATAAAACTAATTTTGCAGAAAGACGTCCCTCTAATGAAGATGAAGGAGTTCCCCAGCATTCAAATCAACTCAGTATACCACAAGCTTTGCTACCCAACTCAGCACAGGAGCCCCCAACTGAGGAAGTCAAGGAAGATGGTGATCTTTCTATCAACTTCAATGATGGCGAAGATCAACCTCCACCACAGCATCCCATTGAAGATCCTCTAGCAGCTGATTCGAGTCTTCCAAGAGAAATCAGAGTTCATCGTAACCATCCGCTCGACAGCGTGGTTGATGATGTTCAGAAGCCTGTGATGATGAAAGGTCAGCTCAGTTGGATGATGAGTCATCCAACCTTCATATCATTGATCAAACCCAAGAAGTTTGAAAATGCAGAAGGAGATGATTATTGGATGATCGCATTGGAAGAGGAATTGGATCAGTTCAAGCATAATGATGTTTGGGATCCAGTTCCTTGGCCTAAAGGGAAATCAATTATCGGTACCAAATGGGTTTTCAAGAATAAGCTAGATGAAGATGACATTATTATCAAGAACTAGGCCAGGCTTGTTACTCAAGGCTATAATTAGCAAGAAGGAATCGATTATGATGAGACTTATGCACCAGTATCCTGGCTCGAAGCCATTTGAATCCTCTGTGCTTTCACATCCTATATGAACTTCAAATTGTTTCAAATGGATGTCAAAAGCGCTTTCCTGAATGGATTCATTCAAGAAGAAGTTTATGTTCGCTAGCCTCCAAACTTTGAAGATGTGAAGAATCTTATGTATGTTTTTAAATTGAAGAAAGCTCTCTACGGATTAAAGCAAGCTCCAAGAGCTTGGTATGAGAGGCTGACCAATTTCTTGATTAGCAAAGGCTATGAAAGAGGTAAAGCAGATACAACTCTGTTTATCAAGCGAAGGAAAGAAGATGTGTTGCTAGTCTAAATATACGTTGATGATATCATATTTGGAGCAACTGATGAGAAGCTATGCAAGGAATTCAGCAAGCAGATGAAAAGCGAGTTCGAGATGTCTATGATGGGAGAGCTCAATTTCTTCCTTGGTCTTCAAATAAAACTGATAATGGAATTTTCATCAGTCTATCCAAGTATGCCAAAGAAGTCTTGAAGAAATTTGACATGGAACATTCGAAGCCAATTTCCACTCCTATAGCCACGGATACTATACTAAGTGAAGATGAAGCTGGTAAACCTGTGGACAGTAAATTCTACAGAGGGATCATCGGTTCTCTTTTTTATCTCACTACGAGTAGGCCAGACATCTAGTATGCTATGTGCTATTGTGCTCATTATCAAGCTGATCCTAGAGAATCTCATTTAACCGCTGTGAAGAGAATTCTCAGGCACTTGCAAAGCTAGATTGAAGTAGGTTTGTGGTATCCCAACAGATCAGATTTCACTCCTAGGGGATTCAAAGATGTTGATTATGGAAGAGATAAACTTGACAGGAAGAGTACAACAGGAGGATGTCATTTCCTTGGAGAGTGTCTTGTCTCTTGGTATAGTAAGAAGCAAACTTCTGTTACGCTAAGTAATGCTGAAGTTGAGTACATGGCAACAGAAGGTTGTGTAGCACAACTGCTTTGGATAAAGCAACAACTGGAAGATTATGGTATAAAGTCAAATTGTCTCGAAGTTATGTGTGATAAGAAGAGCGCAATTGACCTATCCAAGAATCTAGTTCATCATGAGAGAATGAAGCGTGTCAACATTAGGCATCACTTCATTAGAGATCATGTGCTACGAGGAGATGTCAAGCTAGAGTATGTTCCATCAGAGGAGCAGTGCACTAATATCTTTACCAAACCATTACCAAAGGAGTAATTCTATATACTAAGGCAGTTGATTGGTATACTAATCCACAATAAAGAAGAAGGATGAAAATCTCAAAAATTTGGCTAAGTGTTGGAGATCAAGCATGAGAAGACATGTGGATAACTCCGTCAAATATTTAAAGTAATGGCATGAGGAACAGTTTTACAATTATAAATTCTAGTTACGTTTCAAAAAGATGTGCGGTTGAATAGGAACTATTTTTACCAAAACTCACCATTTTACTGAGGTGGTTAATTAGAGGTTAATCTCAGCATTCATTTTCATCTTGAGTTGTGGTATTGACATGTATTTATGAGAGCTATGATCATCTATATAAGTTGAACAGTTGAAGAGAGAAGGTTACTTACTTTCTGCGAATTTGAAATCTCAGAGCATTCGAACCCTAATATCTTCTCCTTTCAATCTTTCTCAAATCTCTCAAATGGTGAAGACTAAGACCACTTTTAGGATTAAGAACACCACCACCATGAAGATCAGGGTGAATGTAGAAGGAAAAACTGAGAAGTTAACTCTTAAAGCGGGAAATCGTCTTGGGAAGGTGGAATGAGAAGATAACTTAGAGTTTGGCCCTGTTTATGAAGTGAACTATGAAGGTCTGTTGCTCAACAAAATGATGCATAGAGTAATCAAGTAGCAGCACCTCAGTTCGTTCTTGAGAATGGAGGGTCTTACTATCATAGGCCTCATTAGAGCTTTCTACTATACACAATTGAAGGCTTTAATGATGTTTTTTTTATGGACTTTGTGGGCAAATCAACCTTGATTTGTTCCTGGCTGATTGGGAGCATTCTAAATATGCCAAATTTAGGCACCCAGCTCCGCAGATCTAGCAATGAGGATGCCATAATCATTCCTGAAGATTGAAAGCTCACAGCAAACTATGTCTCAAGGGAGATTGCTGCCAGCAGGATGTCATGGATTACAAGGATGTGCCATGAGCTGGTGGTGAAGTTTCTGTTACCCAAGACTGGCTCGCTGACTAACTGCACATATTTCTAGCATTGTGTAGTTTACCATATTGTAGAGGGTAAAAAGCTGAATTGGCTAGTGGTGATTCTTCACCACTTTACAAAGCTGACTACCGTCTATCACTATGGTTACCTCATAACCAAGATTATGAGGGTAGTGAAAGTCGATGTTCTAGGGGAGTCCAGTGAAATAGTCTTGCCGGTGAAGTAGAAGTATGAAATGTTGCACTTCAGCAAGCTGACTCATAATTAGGTGCATGCTATGTACACTCAAGCTCAGCAGAATCGAAAGCTAAAATGTGTGCCGACAGTAGTGCCTACGGACATGAGCAAGGAAGAAGAAGATAAGTTTAAGGTGGACTTCGAAAAGAGTGATGACTCTGATAAGGATCCTATCTCCAGCATCCTGGAGAAAGTTACCACCACCTCCTCCAAACCTCTAAAGGTTGTTTCCTCCAAGGTCAAGGGGAAGAGTCCAGCTAAGATCAATGATGCGCCTACTCAACATCAAAAGAGGAAAATGCAAGCCAAAACCCGCACCCAAAGAGAGGCGGAGGCTGAGCAGCAAGCTGAGAAAAAGGAAGAAGAGGTTGATGCCAATGAGTCCCTACTCCAAAGGAAGCGCAAGATGGTTTTCTCAGATAACACTAAGAAGTAGGGTGAGGCCAAGAAGTCTAAAGAAGAGGACCAGCTTGGGTCCAATGCTGCTAAGAACATTCAAGATGTCTTTGGTAAACTCAAGGGCACTCAGCGCAAGCGTTCTACCACCACACGACCTCTGCAAAAGAACATGTAGGTAGTGAGCACCGAGGAGGATGATGGAGACACCATCTCCCTGATTCCTAAGAAGTTTGATCCTCATGACCCCAGCATCCCCACTCCTATTTTTACTCATGTTGAGGAGCCTTCTTCTCAGCCTGAGCAACCTCAAGCTGACCCATCCTTGGGTCAAACAACTAACTTAGAGGTTTCGCAAAATCGTATCCCTTCATCTTCTTCTGTAAATTCTCAAATCCCTCTTTCTACCTTAAATTCATCTATTCCATTAGGTTCTGCTCCAGTAGATCTTGAAATATAAAAAACTTCTTCTCCTCCTCCTCCTCCTTCTAATACTGTATATTCCCCAATTCATATCTCTTCACCCACAAACAGCCAAGACACTTTTTCTCCATCTCCAGTACATATCCCTTCAACCCCTTCTTCTCTAGTACATCCTCAACCAATAACCAACTCATGTACAGCTCTAGTACCTTCTATTCCACTCAACCCAATTTGTTCAACTGTACATGTCTCTGAACCTACATTTTCTTCAAACCCATCCTCAACCCCCTTAACCCCTCTAGTTAGGGAAGTTCCCAATGTTGAGAACTACGCTCAGCAAGGAAGTGCAAGAGGTCAAACTGCTGAGGTAAATTTTACAAGTAGTGAAGCACTTGAACCCAGCAGCAAGCCAGCAATGGCTGACACATCCTTCTTGGCTCAGATCTTGAGTTAGCAAAGAAGCAATTCCCTACGCTCAGGATTGATGCTAAGTTAGATGGAGTAGTAGGCAACATGCTACTAGCTCAAAAATTAAATGACTTGTCGTCCAGGCCCAAGGCAAATTTGCCTGAATTCGAACAGCGCACAAGTGTGCCTAGTGACTATATACTTTGAAGAGATTGAGGGGATCCAAGGTAGCTTGCTGTTTATTCGAAATCACTTGGTAAAAGAGAGTGCCAAGAGCCTAGTTGATAAGATGGCAATTAATGGACTCTGCAGCCCAGCTTGGGGCAACTGTTACATCTATCACCACGTATACTATAATGGTAAATGCTGTTGTAGGTAAGATAAAGGGTAGCGTGGACGCTGCTACTGAGCAGCTAAATCTCTTGAGTACCAACATTGCTACTCAAGTGACACAGATCCATGAGCTCGGAAAGGAGCAGGCCAAAATAAAGAGGCTAACCGATTAAAAGATCAAGGATGTCCTCAAGGAGGTAAAAACTACCAAGGACATAGGTCACAGCATCGTGAAATTGGTCGAAGCTGAGTTGAAGTTCTTATTGGTCCATGACAATAAACAAGATGAAGTGCTGAAGCTGTTGAAGGATATATCGAAAAAGATGGACATGGCCCCTGTCGTGAATCTTGACTCTCTCTACAACAAGATGGATACCATTCAGCGAGAGGTCTAAGAGCACGTAACTGAGAAAGCCTCCTCATCGTAGAAATTCCTTGTGAAAATGATGGGATAGATTTTTCCTGACATGCATGTGCCAAGTTCGCATTTCTGTTTTAATCTGAGTGTTAGTTTAAGAAGGGTACCCAAAATGAGTTGAGCGGTAGTTAGAAAGGAGGGTACTTTCTATAATCTTGTCTACTCACTGTAAAGGCTTCTCCACCTATTGAAGGAACGAATCACTAGTGGATTAAATCTCGGAGATGGTATCTGGGGACTGGAGGTAGGCTTGGGGCCGAACTAGGATAAATCTCAAGTGTTGACGTTCTATCTTTAAGCATTAGCTTTAGCAATGATCAGCTCATCCATCACATTTTCTCTCAGTTATTTATTTCCTTGTTATCCAATCTATGCTAAGTAGCCTTACTCAGCTAAAGATTGAAGATAAACTATGCCAGCAAAGCTGAGCAGTTTATACGTTTTTATATTGCACTCAGCACACACACTCATCACGCATATAAAAACTGAACTTGGCGAATATTTTTGAAAATATTAAAAGTAACCAAGATAAAGCATTCACCCCCTCTGGTGTTGTTAAGAGCCCATTTACGAACCAACAATCCATAATATAAACCATTTAGTTACTTCTTAAAGAAGTACAGTTACTTGAAGTTGATGTTTTAACTAAACGAATCACATTTGAATTTATTAAATGTCTGCATTTGATTGCTTAAGCAATGATTATGCGAACAAAATTTCATATTTTATGTGAGATATGCAATATTGCATGCAACATTTT
Source organism: Euphorbia schlechtendalii (assembly GCA_949673415.1). NCBI lineage: Eukaryota > Viridiplantae > Streptophyta > Magnoliopsida > Malpighiales > Euphorbiaceae > Euphorbia > Euphorbia schlechtendalii. The sequence continues at coordinate 19,569 of CATIWQ010869828.1, read as the reverse complement.
TTATATGCTTAAGACAAAAAAAACAATTTTGATTATTTCCCCTGCAATAGCTTTTGGTCACGAGCCCAATAATTCTCATATAAACGTTTCTAATTATGATGTATATTTGCCTATAACTTCATCACAATGGACCAAAATGGTTCATGAAAAGAGAATAAAAATTATGAATCTCAATCAACAAAGTATTTTAGAGCCTTTAGATTATAGTATGTTTATTACAATATTTGAATATTGTTAATTTGACGAAAGCATTTTCCTAAAATATGGGGAGAAAGTAAAACGATAATTTTGCAAAAGCCAATTTAATATAATACTTCATCGTCAAATAATACTGAAATTCCTGAAGGATAAATTACAATAACGCCATATAAATATAATATGCTTGAAGCATGAATAACCAATGGGTTTACATGATAAAATTCTCGAAATTTGTTGACAATAAAGATACTATGGTTGAGGATAAATGTATTACTATATATACTTCCTGAAGAAGTACTAGCACCTGAAGTGCAAATAACTAAAGTTGTTTGAAAATAATAATTGAAATAAGTTTTATTAGTAATTGTAAAAGATGAAATTAACATAAAATGGTCATATACCATATTTTTCTTATAATGTGGCAATGAAAATATGAACCATAAATCGTAGTTTGTTCAAGAATGTCAAACCATATGTAAAATATAAAGCTTCAGCTTTAATTTAAGAAGAATTGTATTTTTTTGAAATGAAAAGTATTCAGACTTGTAGTTCAAACACAATAAAGGGATTAAATTTGTGTTATACAAATGAGCTTTTAATTAGAGAAAGAAATGAGAAAATGTAGTGAGATACTAAACAAGGCTTCTCATAATATTTTTCTAAACCCGAGATGATCATATGGAGACATTCTCCTGCTATAAATCCAATAACTTTTCGACATCTCACTAGGTGGGAAATGCAAGAAAAAGTAAATATGCACTTGATAAATAACTACGTGGATTCACTTGATAATGAAATTTACATCAAAATTCCTAAAAAATTTATATTGCTAGAAAAGTATGGCGATAAAGTTGTGAGAATGTATATATGAATTAAATCATTTTAGATACATGTGACAATTAGATGCCCATGGAAGATCTGACGATAATTTATGAAGATAATACCGTCATTATTGCTCATTTGAAGGATATGTCTTGACCACTATATGTTTGAGGAAGTAAAATTGCTTATGAATATTGAACTTTTTTTCCTCATTAAGTTTTTGTCCCATTGAATTTTCCTTAGCAAGGTTTTAACGAGGCAAATTCATAATGCATAGACATATTCTTGCGAACAGGAGGAGTAAACATTATACTCTTTTTCTTATAACCAAAAGTTTTGTAAGCTTTTTCCTTGGTAAGGTTTTTAACGATGCTATATCTCGTTCGTGAAAATAGATATCAAATCGGGAGTATTAAAAATATATGTTACGAGGATGTTACATATATTATATTGATATTCATTCATGGCTATTCATTACTAGTTAATTTCCTCCATTGATTATATATAACTCAAGTCTTTACATTTCCATATATTTACCTGTAAATATAAGCTTGTTGTACATCCTTTATAAATGAGATGGATATACATTATATTACTTACTTTTTCTCCATCTTTGTTATACTCTTATTTTATATTGTATATGTAGTTATTGATCCATATTATTTAATATTTATAACAATTTTATGATTATAAATGTGATTTTAATTTAATTTTATTTAAGCGAAACTAGAGAGCGGGATATGACTGACCAATCTCTATAGACTCTTTTTCAAGCAATTGAGTATCCAGTATTGGCTGCGTGGTATCGGTGATCATATCTCCAGGGCTTTTCTGCCCAAACCAAAAAACAAAAACCCTTGCTTTCTTCTTTGTCTTCCTGCAAAGTAAAAATGTCTTCTCTGCCACCTCCTGAAATGGTGGTTAGTAATCGGTTTCTAGGGTTTTTAATCTGGCAGTCAATCACCTCCACTCTCATCTTCATCTTCTTCAAAATCATACTTCTCACTACCCCTCCTTCCCCTTCCCCTTCCCCTTCCCCTTCTCCTTCCTCATCTCTTCTTTCCCTTTTTTCTTTTCTGATTTTTCATCTCTCGCAGCTATTCTTCGCTGCTTCACTCTCTTTACTCTCCTCTCCTCAACCCTTTTTCCCTGCTTCCCCTTTTCAACTCGCCTTTGCTTTCGTCCGTTTCCTTTTTGCCTCCGCCGATTCCTTCTCCTCCCTGGACTTCCGCCGTCGTGCTTTTCTTTCTTTCAAGTTTCTTTTGTTTGGCCTAGCCTGTTCCATCTCTGGATTTCTGTCGCTTTTATGTGTTTGCGGTGGCTCTGATGGATTTAGGGGTTTTATTCTTGGACTTGTTTATGCTTCCTTCTATCTTTACAAGCAGCGATGGATTTTGGAGTTTCCGATTATTCAGGTTAATCGTCTTCTTTGTTTTGCTGTATATGTATGCTTCTGCTATATAATGTTATTTTCTTCTGGTGCCGTAGTTTCTTATTTCTGGATCAAGCCAAATTAGAGGCTTGTGTTTCATCTTTTTTTGCTTAATTGGTTATGAATTTTAGGATGCTTTAGCTCTTGTTTACACATCGAGTAATTTTATCATTTATTTAATGAACTTAAGAATATGCTTTATTGTTTTATACAATAGTTAGAAGCTAAGCTGCTAACTTGTATTAGTGATTCACCGAATAAAGTGTGTGACCCAAAATCTATATTATCTTGTCCTAACTGGTTAGAAATGCTTGAATTCATAAGTTTGGGGTAAAACCGCTCAATTGTGAAATTACATATCTTAATACAAATTTCCAAACTATTCTTAGGGGAATTTTGGTACCTTAATCTGTCTATAAATGTATAAGGTTAAGCCTTATGCCTGCAAACTTTTTCTTAAGATTCTTTCTAATGTGCTCCGTTCTTGCTTTGACACTCAATGACCTTCATGTTTAGTTGATAGATCTAAGTTTAAGAAACATGAAAGTGAGCTTGATGATGATTAGAGAAACAAGTGTTTGAATACTAGTTCCATTTGTATGATACTCTTGTAATCTGCCCCTCCATATAATGAAGTGACTAATTTTTATGTAATTATTCTGATGCATGGCTTGGCAACCAAATTAACTAATTTTCTTTCCATTTTGGTTTTCTGATGCACGTCAGTCAGTCGTATTAATCTATCAGTGTTGTTGCTATTGTAATTATGAAATTCTTTATTACTATACTGACTTACTGTTTGTGTTGGGTCCAACAGCGTCCCCCTTTTTTCAGCATCAAAATGAGGATTCCCTTGGCCATTAAACAAGCTTTCGAGCTTTCAACAACAGCGATTCTGATTTCAGTGGTGCTGCTAATGTTTTTGCCTGGTTACCTTAAGAGTTCTGTGACTATAAGAAAGTTCATCAGTGAGCAGATCCTTTTATATTTTGGGAGCTTTTCTGTGTTTCTCTGTTGGGAACTAAGCCACAATTTACATCAGGTTAGTTTGTTTAACATTTCCTGCTTTTTCTTGTTGGTTCTGATGCCATGTGCTGTAGTTTTTTCTCCATAACTGAAAATAATATGATGCATGTATTTTATCAACTTGGGCTTTTTGCATAATGGCTATGTAGAGAAAGCATTTGAAGAATAAACTTGTTTCTCAGTAAGGTCTCTCATCTCTGTTAATACTACTGCCACAGAACAGCTACTACCAGAGGTAGCAACCTGAATTTCTTCCTTTGTTTTACAGCGTATAATTCCTATACAATCAATCAATCAACTAAACCTGTATCCCACGCAAGTGGGGTGGCTATTTGGATCTTCTGATGCCATAAATCTCAATTACAAAATGGAAAATTTTCTAAGTCATTGAACTTTGAACTTTGAAGTCTAGATTAGGAATGCTTCTTAGAATGGAATAATTCATGTTTTGCGCGCGACATAGTAACTGTTGGTCTTGCGATGTTGACTTGCCTATACTACCTTGGCTTAATGCATCTAGAGCCCCTAAACTTGTCCCTAAACGCCATTTCCCCCCGGAACTTTCAAAATTTCCAAATAACCACCTGAAATTTCAAAATCTGCACTAGTTTGCCCCCTTCATTGCCACTTGTTTGCATCAGGTTGGTTTGACTTTTCAAAAATGTCATCTTCCTGACTTTTCTCTCTCGAATTAGATTCTGACACGGGGCATTGGGGAGGCAAATTGGTTCACTTTTTGCAAGTTCATGGGTTATTTGAAAATTTTGAAAGTTCATGGTGGAAAATGGCATTTAGGGACAAGTTCAGAGGGCTCCGGATGTATTCAGCCTTTTAACGTCTTTATCTTAGTTTGAGATCATTTACATTATGTTCATCATATCATCTATATTATCCGCAAGAAAAAGGGATTTTGGTATTTTTATCAGTGTTTTATTAGCAAACATAATATCTGTTTTAGTGTGGTCCTCTGTGTTGAAAAGTTGTCCGCTTACATCTTTATTGTTCTCTGCAGGTTCTAAATACAAAAAGGTTTGTATTTGCACCACCAAAAGGATCAGCAGCAGCAGAAACAAACCCCAGTGAGCCTTTGCTTGCTGCTTTGGAGGAGAGCAGCCCAGGTTCTCTTGGACAGCATCTTGCTTATCTTGATCTTTGTATGGCTTGCGAGACTAATGTTGACACCTGGCGACGTGCTGCATTTTTTGAAGAAACTGGTGAGACTTACAAGAGAGTTGTAGCTGTTTGCTTAAGGCCTCTGGAGCAGCTAGCCTCCACCTTCACTGAAGGCTTTGAATCTCATTTTCTTGACACGGCCGTTCTGTCAAAAACTGAAATACCAATGGATTCAAAGTATAGTGAAGCGCTAAACAAGTTCCAGGTATGAAAACCATTTACAGTTAGTGGTGATTTAAATTAATAGTTGGATTCATTAATGTTGAAGCTTATTTTACATTCTATTTCTTGCATTGATAATTATAGAGAGAATTGTTGCTATCTTAGTTGAAGTGTTGAACAATTTTCCGTTTATTTTCTACTGTTATTTCTGGTTGAGGTTAAGTGAATTTCTATAGATTACTGATATGTTCTCCAGGTATCTATGGAGAACCAAAAATATTCATATAAGCAAGATATCACAATTTTCGGTGGGGTAAAATTTAATACCTAGACAACTGGTTTGTGTCTGATGCCGTGCACTTTGTGAGTTAGGAAATTTGAATAAAAATTAAAGACCTATAATCATTGTGAGAACTCAGATCAAAAGTTAAAGATGATAAAATGTATAAGATGAAGAGGTAAAAGAGAAGGTTTACTTGATTTTAATTTTGGGGTGGCAGTTCTCACATCCAAGAATGTATGAATCTTATTTGTTATGTTGACGTGTATCAAACACTATTATTTTTTTGTACAAGTACCAAATAATAAACATCGATGCATTTGATATTTAAGTTATGGTTGTATTTGACGTGACAATTTATTGAATGGAATTAAGTAGTAAGGGGTGCATGTGGGGCTTTGGTGTCGAAAGATGGGTGCAAGATTTGAAATAAAATTGCTAGAAACGTGAAAAAAAGTAGGGTGGCTGCATCATGATTTGAAGGGAAAGGCTCAATAGCCAGTAACATTGCTGTCAAAGGCGTGCCTTGGGCTCCCCTCATGAAGGGCGCAACCCTTGGTGCCTCGCCATTTGATAGCTATGCATCTTACTTGTTTCGTCTGGCTCTGAATGGCATGTCTGCTTCCTAGCTAATAGGTCAAGTCATAATTTTTCTATTCTAAAACCGGTAGTTAGAACATTATGCATACACACACATATATGACATTATTCAAGACAAAATTTAGCACACTTTATAAATAATATTCGTAATAAAGAACAAGGCAACCGTAAAAACTATGATTACGGAGTATGACAACTATAAGTCAATATTGATGTGGAATCAAACTTGTACTTCTGCAACTTTTATTTAATTCAATCAAATGATTACTTGTTGGTAGTATCACGCTTATCTTGTAAAAGACAATATCAACAGTTCAATGCCAACCACCTTGAGTATATGAAAAGTAATTCTTCACTTATTTTGTTTTCTTATCAATGGGTTCATGTACATTTTGACTTGCAAATTTAACATAAAAGAATTAGTTAAATCCAATTAAGCTGTTGAAACATCAAAATATAAAGCCAGAGAATATTATTATCAGCACCTGCATGGCTGATCTAACGGAAGCTATATCAAATCCTATATACAATTTCCGACATCTGCTCGAATACAATGCTTGAAGAGCATTCGAACGAGAGGCCTCAATAGTTATATACAAGATTTGATATAGCTTCTGTTAGATCAACCATGCAGGTGTTGATGGTAATACTCTTTGTCTTAATATTTTTGTGTTTCTACAGCTTAATTGGATTATGCTGATTGTTTGATGCTCCAATTCCAATTGTACACGAGGGTATTAATTGATAAGAAAGCAAAATAGGTGGATGATTGTTTTTCATATATTCTATGTGGTTGACAGCTCTTTAATGGGCAGGTGGCAAGCTTTTTAAAAGGGACATACTGGATATTTGAACTATTGATATTGTCATTTTCTAGATGAACGTGATACTTCTAACAAGAATTAATCATTTCAATGAGTTAAATGAAAGTTGTCGGAGTACAAGTTTGATTCCAAATCAATATTGGCTTTTATCTAGTTGTCATGCTCCGTATTCATAATTTTTACGGTTGTCTTGTTCTTTATTAGATATGTTATTTTAACGTGTACCAAATTCGGTCTTGAATAATGTCATATACATGTGCACATGCATTACATTCTAACTACTGGTTTTATGCCATGCTGGTGCAGTTCTTGTTTTAAGATTTTAGAATTCCATTTTATCAAGTTGCCTGGCTTTTAGAATAGAAAAATTATGACTTCCCTATCAGCTAGGAAGCACGGACATGCCATACTGCCGCCGTTTCGACACTAAAAAAAACCAGTAAGATGCGTACCTGAGGCCATTTCTACAGTTCTTTTTAGGAGTTTCAACTTTAATGTGTTTTTCATATATTTAGTTATAATCAAAAAATTAAGTCTAGACATTCCTAATGCAATTCCTATTCAAGGCTAGATATTCCCAATGCAATATGTAAACTTTACATGTAAATGTACCTCTAGTAATTCTCTTTGTTCTTTTTAGGTATTTTATCGCATATAACTTCAAAATAGTTTTTTGCAATTTTTTTTGCGCCTGGTGTACCTCAGGTGCGCGCCTGTGCCTCTAACAATTATGGCTAGTAAGAGCTTTAGCTTTTCATTATGCATTTATGGTTGATTTATAGCTATTAAAGATATGCACTGCGAAGGGCATGCAGACCCTCACCATATCCTAGGCAAGGTAGCGTACTGCACCTAGGCATGTCTTGCATAGTGAGCTTGGGTTCACATCTGGTAAAAACAAGGTAGTCAAAGGTTTTTGACTTTTTCCTTTGAAATATGATTTATTTTCCTCTGGTTCAAGCAAGGTAGAAGATGCTAATTATTTGGTTGAATGTAGGTGGGTGAGAATACAATTAGATACAAAGGATTAATTGGTGATTGTTGATTCTACCACGGGCCAGAACAATGTGAAAAATTCGGTTTTTTTCATAAGTTCCCATTTGGTGCATCAGTTGAAAACCAAAATAGAAAATTAAAGAAATACTCAATGATATGCTAATACTAAAATAAAAAATGCTTAAAATCTAATAAAATTTTAATAGTTAATCAGAATGTCATTGGAGGTATGATATTATGTTTCTTTTATGTCGAGTTTATATCTGGCACACACTTGACCTCCTTGCTCCTTAGTGCGGTTTTAACAACTATGGTTTGAATTCACATGCTCGAGTAGTATTAGGCATTAAATGGTTTTATTCTATTTGATGATGTTCCTTCTCGGATGTCTTTTAATCTAAAACAACTCATCTCTTCCGAAAGGAACTTAGCGTCCAATCCTAGGTCATTATTTGTTTTCTTACTGGGATGTGCATTTCTGAGCATTTGACCTATTCAAAGAAGTTCATTGATACCCCAAGTCCCTAAGGGCTCGTTTGGTTGGCGGAATGGAATGAAATAGAATAGAATAGAATTGAAAATGAATGCAAAAACGTCAAATGTGATGCTTGAATTTGACGTTGGAGGGGATAGCTCATCCTAGTTTCCATGGGAATCATGGAATAGCTATCCCTCTTTGAAATGAAGGAATAGCTATTCTGTGATTCTCATGAAAACTATGAAGAGTTATTCCCTCCGACATTGGGCTCATGTATAATATTTGATGTTTTTGCATTCATTTTCTATTCTATTTCCTTCTGCCAACCAAACGAGACATAAAGACTTTAGAATTTTAAAATTTGATAGTTACTCTAAGCTTCATGTTACTTTGTGGTGCTGCTATATTCTTGATTTGTTTTATAAATATATTCTATTTGTTTGGATGCTAGGCCCCATCACTGGTACGCTTTGTGCTCAATTCTTCTGACGGCTTAAAGTCCAATAACATTTAGCTTCAGCTTACCAAATTTGTCTTAAATGATCAGTTGTTGAATCTATTATATAGTCATGTTTATTAATGGCTTCGGAGGCGGTCTCATCTATGATCTATCAAACCTGCACTTGTCCAAAATGGTTACTTGCCACTTTGAACTTCCTAATGTGTGAGATACCCCCCAAATTGTTTAAAATGCACAATTTTGTCCCCTCATCGCCGCTTGTCAGTTTCAGGTTGGTTTGATTTTTTAAAGATGTTTTTTTGGTTTTTTTAACTCCAACTAGAAGCTGCCATGTGACATTGAAGGGAGAAAACTGTTGCATTTTTTGCAAATTACGGGTATATGGAACTTTTAAAAGTTCAGAGGGGCAATTGACTTTTTCATGAGAATTTCAGGGAATGATTGATTAAGCCATAATTTTATTGATGAATATGTATTTTACTAGAAGAAAGTTGAAATTATGTGCCATTTTGTGCAGCAATGTGCATGGTGCGCGAGGACAGTTGCCTTCTTAACCGCCCGTTCACATGTGGAGGACAGATTTGGAATTGCGCAGCTCTCTGGCAGCAACGCAGCTGTTGTCTCAACACTTATATCTTGCCTGCTTTCTGTGGAAGCGTTCATGGGGAAGAAAACGAACTACCAGTCCCCTAATCAGTTGATGGGGCCAGCTGGGATTAAATGGGCCACACCAAACACCGGAAGGCGCGATGTTGTAGTGGCTAAAAAGAGAACCGGTCCACTGTATTCTAAGGCATTTGCTATGGCTGATGTGTTGAGGACCTCCATTTACTGCATTATCTCGGCTTTCCATGATGAAATGCTCACTGGTGACAAAGCAGGTCTTCTTGAGAAGGATTGGCTGGTTGGTGGAAAGCCGATTTTTGGGACACGTGATTTACTTTTGCAGATATTGCGCCATTTCTTGGACTTTCGGGCTAACTAGGCACGATACTTTTTGTAGGTTCAATCATGCTAGTGACATGCTAACATGTCTTTTGAATTAAGAATATGAGATATTTGATTTTTTATTTGAGGTAATGGACTGTTTGTGAAATTAATTTGCAAAATGATGTGGTTCAAATCTTTAGTTTGGTCTAATTATGAGGCTTTGTTATGAATTTCTACAAATGATGCATCATCAATAATTTTTGTTGGCCAACTCTTTAAACTTGTGATTTTTGTTCAAGTAATATGTGCGTATATGAAGTGTTCGTTGACGAATCAAGTGTATTACATACAATTGGAAATGGGAAACTAGCATTTTTTTAAAATTCCAATAATTATTGTATTTCATCCATTAAAAACGTACATTTAGATAAAAAAAAACTTATTGAGTATGTCAAATAGAGCTCCAAGCAACCAAATTGTATTAAACTCTGTCTATCACAACATTTTCGTCACCATCATCATGATCTTGAGGCTTCTTATTGTGACGGTCATCTTCCTCGTCAAGGTTGTTGATAGGCTTGTACCACTTAGCACAAAAGTAGAATATAACACAATCAAAAGCAGTTAAACAGGCAATGAGGAAATAAAACCTCTCCATATGGCCTTCATTCAAGTCATGTGGTATCCATCCTGGACTTTCACCTCTCGCTGTAATATCCATTACCATGATAACCAATAAACTACTAACATAATTCCCAAGAGAGATGGAAGCCATACAAAGCGAGCTACCAAAGCTTTTAATCCCATCCGGTGCTTGTTCATTAAAAAACTCAAGTTGTCCTACATACATAAACACTTCAGATGCACCCACAAGAACATACTGTGGAATTTGCCAAAATATGCTCAAAGAACTTGTCTTTTGACCTTCAGTAACACGTTTAAGTCTTTGAATTTCAGTTACTCCTGCTGCAACCATTGATAGCATTCCAATTATGAGTCCGATTCCCATTCTTTGAAGCTCAGTTAAACCTTTTGGATTCCCACTTATTTTACCAGCTAAAGGGACAACTAATTGTCTATATATACCGGTAAAAATAAGTACACTGCTTATATCGAATGCAGACATGCTAGCCGCTGGCAAGTTAAATTTTCCGATTTTCGCATTCATAACATCTCCTTGCTCGACAAAGAGGGAAGCCATCTGTGTGAAAATAACTGAGTAGATTATTGTACATAACCAAATTGGTAGCATTTTCAGTATGCATTTTGCTTCTTCAACTTGTGTTACTGTACATAGTCTCCATGGATTTTTATTCTCTTGATTCATATCATCTTCAGTTATAGTTGCGGCCTTGTCCAACCACCTAATAACAAAGAAAAAACACGAACTTAATTCATAGCACTTTGTTCTTTTCACTAAATACAAAATTGAGAACACATTATAACTAAACAAAGTAGTGAAGCAAGAAAAAGTATATATTTTTTTAATCAATCGAAATTTTATCAATTGAAATTGATTTTTTTTTTTTCTGTAAATATTACAGTGACACAAAGAAAGATATAGAAATTTAAAAGTCAAACTGTAGGGTAAAGTGAACTAGTCACAACTGTAAAACACTTGCTCCTTGCTAACATCGTGTGAAGCCCACAAGCCTGATTGGGTAACAAAATCAATATGAAAGATCTAATGGATGATTAGGTCATACACATGTCCAAAAAGGTCTTTTGGTCCACTTATATATTGGTAACAAGGATATTTAAATTAAAGAAAACCATTTTCAGGGCTTTGAAAATTTACTAGTTACTTACTCGATTTCAGGGCTATGGCGAATCTTTCTACTCCCTTTAATAGCAGATCCAGGACCTTGTAGTTCATGAAGGTTGTTAGCATTTGCTGGCTTAACATGCCATTTCTTTAAAGTTGCAACAAAAACCTGAGCAACCCTTGGCAAAGGGTTGCCACAAGGTTTAATGTAGCGATAACCAGGAGAGGAAATTAGAAAAGATGTTAAGGCAATAACTGCAGATCCCAAAGACACTAAGTATCCAAGTGTCCATTCACCAGAATCTTCGTAGTATACTAGAATTGTGTTAGAAAACAAGGATCCTGAATTGAGTGCAAAGTAGAAGTAGGCAAAGAAAGCTGCTTTTGAAGTCTTTTCTTTTTGGTTTGTTTCATCAAATTGGTCTGCTCCAAATGTGGCTAAAGTAGGTTGGTGACCACCATATCCTAAAGCTACCAAGTAGATTGATAAGTAGAAGACAATTACTCCAATTGTCGAAGTGGGTTCACAGTCTGTTTTTCCATCTCCACACCCACTTGGTTTTATTAAGAAAATTGATGAACATATTGATAACAACACCAAACCCTGTCACAATTCATCAAATTACGTCAATATAAATAAGAGTAAACATATATTTAGTATGTGACTTTTTACTTTTCATTATTCAATATATTATAAAGTTTGTATTATTTGTTTTGTTAAACAAATTCACTTAGTACCGTTTGTGAATTTATTCAAGCAACATATATATAAAAGTTCAAATAGAAATAAATTTGAATTTAAAATAATTCAAATTAAAAAAAAACCATATTTACAGTCGCAATTAAACTATTTAATGAAACAAAAATTTATGAAGTTTATAAAGTAATTTACGTATTAAAGGAAATGACTAGTAATTTAGTTAGCATGTCAATACTAAAAATTATTTGCACATTTAATAAAAACAGTGCAATTAAGTTGGAGAATGAAGGCATAATAGAAATGGAGAAGCAGTTACCAGCACGAAAATAAGTTGAAAGAGACCACAAGTGAGGTAACGACCCCAATAAGAATCACTAAGGAAAGCTCCAATTAGAGAGCATAGATAAACGGTGCCAGTCCATTTGCTCACATTATTAGCAGCATCGGCATTGTTTTGACCCAATACTCTTGTCAAGAATAATACTAAATTCACTCCAACTCCAAAGAATGCTAATGTTGCCAGCCCTTGATTTGCTATTTTCAAAATAAAAAAAACAATTCACTTATTATTAGAGCTATTCCATATAAATACTATAAAAAGTTTACCAATAGTATACCATCCAAATTAGTAAAATTATGTCATAGTTTATACATTACAAGAAAATTTCTATTATCCACAAAAATAACTACTGAAAAGAGTTACCTAGAAGGACGCTTGCAGCTTTCCACCCTCCTTTGGTCTTCCATAGATAAGAAGACCTTTTGGGTCCATTCTCATTGTACGTTTCCACATCACTACTTTTTACATGATCTCGAGTACTATCTCCTTCTTCTTCTACTCCTTTCACCTGATTATTTTTAATTTTAGTTATTCTTTATTTACTTGATTGCATTATCGCATACGAAGATCAACATTTTCTAAAGAAAATGATAAATAAGTACAAGCAATATATTACGGTGGTAAATGGAAATATTAGATGATGAAAGAATTTTCAAACCTTTATTGCAACCTCGTTCGAGTTGACTATATGACCCATTACCGATGTTGATCAAAATTCTTCTCAAAGATATCAAAAGTTGGTTTCTGATTAGAGGTAACAAACAGATATATTGAGGAATCAATGTCCCGAATTATTAAAAATATCGTTATAATTATATAAATGAAGTAAGATGAATAAATTAAATGGTAAGAGAATGTCATAATCTGAAGGAAAATGTTAAGCGAAACCAAATCTACATAACATAACAATTTCAAAAAATTGTTGGTTAGAAAAAATCATTTAAGAGCAAAAGTTTCAAAATTTTTGTGGTGGTATCTCTAACTTTAACGCATTAATAAAATGCAACAAATAGAAGACATGATTTTGTCTGGGAAAACAACATTAAAACAAAGAAGTTATTTTTTTTGGAAGAATGTGAATTTTTAAGAGGTTGGATATCTAACCCAAGACCTCGCACCTCCGTTATGAGAGGTTTATCAATTAAGTTAGACCCAATTAGTAAGAAGTAATTTAACAGATGAGAATAAGTAGAAACTATTAATCATCTACTGCATAGACTGCAAAATTCAAGACCCTTAGTCTCTATGTTGATCTCATACATCATAGATGTAACACAAGAGTCAAATTAAGCATTAAAAAGTATTTTTGAAGCCTAATGTACGAACTTGCTGGGCATATCAATCTAAACTAAATAAATAAAAAAAAACACTGATTGGTTTAACTGGAATGAGCATTATGTGACCTTTTTAGTCTATGAAAAATGCAAAATCATTTTGATTTACTAATAAAATTCAGTTGATAGCATATATAATTTAATTAATTTGCTACAAAATTTGTAAGTAATATAATCTTGGAAGAAAGAAAAGCTTCAGAAACAAACAAACCTGTTGGTCGGAGAGGTACTTTCCGGTGAGCCAAAGGCAAAAGATTCTGGTGATGGAGAAGAACGAAAGGTGTTGATTACTACTACAGTTTCCGGGGAGGGAGAAGAACGAGCACAAAACCTGTAAATCACTACACTACTAGCCTGATATCCAAATGAACCTCTTAATCTTTTTGTCATTTACGTTCTGCTTTTTTCTAATTCAAAATCAAAAAACAATACCAATTTCGATTCAATTTTACGTTTTAGCGAGCTATCTTTGATTGTTTTCTAACCCAAATTCAGATTAGTGTGAAATGTGAACAATCCCACTTGCATGTATATATATATAATATAAACGAATAAGTCTTCTTTTTTTGTAACTAATTTCCTTGTTACTGCTCTATCTCTACGGATCTTTATTTATAAGATTTAGTTTTAAACAATCTTATTTTCAATTTTTATTTTTTATCCTATATTTGGCAAGTAAAAGGAGTCAATGTACAACTAATTTTATCTCATTCTATCCACATATAGATTATTTGGATAAAATTAAACTGCTTCAATCGTTTTCATCGCCGTTTACTCGGTTACTTTTATCTTTAATTTATTATGTATACTTTGAAACTTTCAACACTTTTTATTTTGGAAGTCTTATTCTTAATAATTTCGTATACATTTACTTATATTTTGCCTTATCCAACAAGGGAGAGACTAGCTAGAGGCTTTCAGGATTGAACACATGACAGTACTTATATTATATATTCAATCTTAAAGACAGTTTAAGTAGTGTTTAAACTGGTTGTAGTTTGTAGTATGGACCATGGCGGTACAAGTAAATATTACATTAGTTAAGGTTGTAAACAAGTTAAGCTGAACTTCGCCAAACTCGAGATTGATTTGTAAAATTCATGACTGGTTTGAGCCGATTGAGCTCTAACTTGATTTAGAGCGAGCTTAGTTGAAATTCGGAATCTTCATTGAAATTTTCAAGGAACTCAAGCTGAATTTTAAGTTTGTTTTTCGTTTAAAATTTTGGTTTGATCTCATATCATTTAACAATTTATTTTTCACTAGCTACTAACGAATCATTTGTTTTCGTACAACTTGCCTTTATTTTGCTCAGCAATATACGTGGTAAAATTATCACTGTTATCAAATAATTCCAACATGTCATAATTATGATATTATTTTAATCATTTACACAACACTGAGTTAAAAAAACTCCCCAAGTCAATAAAATGATATTGATAGTATCCATCACCTTTGTTCAATAAAGGTGCATGCCTACCATTGTTTATCAGAAGGTTTAATGGGATTAACAAATTCCATGATATACATACTTCATTGCACGGAAAGTAGTTAGTGTGATCAGATTGAGGAATTAGCACTACTAGATTTCACACTACATGTGACAACTAACTTAATTATAATTTTTTTTAATTTTATCCTTTTCATCTATATTTTAGCATTTGCGTTGATAGATTGAACTGCATTTTTTATATAAAAGAAAAAAAAGCTCTATTCCGTTGGAAGTAAAATATAACTGCAAGAATATTATAAATAAGAAGAGAAGCATAGAGAGAATATGAAAGAGATTTTATTTCTTATCTCTGAAGTGTATTGAATAAGAAAAATTGAATCCTATTTATGGGAAAACTCAATGGCACTAACCGTAAATAATAAGGAAACATAATACATCAAATATTAATGATGTAGGCCATGCATCATAATGTTGCATAGTAGCCGCATAGTATTTGACGGCTACCGACGCATAAACTTTTCAACACTCCCCCTTTGATGCGTAAATTTTGCAAATGGGACACTGCCTCATTAAAAACCTTACCAAGGAAAAACCCAGTGGGACAAAAACCTTAGTTAAGGGAAAAAGAGCATAGTGTTTACTCCCCCTGTTCGCAAGTTGACTGAAGATCCTTAAGACGACGCATTCCGATGCTATAAACCAGTTTCTTGAAAGTTGAGGAAGGTAAAGCCTTGGTAAATAAATCTGCTAAATTGTTGCAAGAGTGGATTTGTTGAATACCAATTTCACCATTCTTTTCAAGATCATGAATGAAGAAAAATTTTGGTGAAATATGCTTTGTTTTGTCTCCTTTAATGTATCATTCCTTTAATTGAGCAATACAAGCAGCATTGTCTTCATATATTGTTGTCGGATTTTCTTTAGTCGTTACTTTTCCACATGCTTCTCGAATATGCTTGATTAATGATCTCAAACATACACATTCACGACTAGCTTCATTAATTGCTATTAATTCTACATGATTTGAGGAAGTAGCAATAATAGTCTACTTTGTAGATGGCCAAGATACAACTGTTCCTCCATATGTGAATAAGTAGCCTGTTTGAGATCGTGCTTTGTATGGATCAGATAAATAACCGGCATCTACATATCCGATTAATTCTGGATTGGGTTCATATGAGTAAAATAAACCCAAATCAATAGTTTCACTAAGATAGCACATTATATGTTTAATTCCATTCCAATGTCTTTGTGTAGGTGCGACACTATATCTTGATAACAAATTCACAGAAAATGCAATATCTGGCCTTGTATTATTAGCAAGATACATTAAGGTACCTATTGTGCTCAGATATGGTACTTCAGGACCAAGAACTTCTTCATTATTTTCTCTAGGATGAAAAATATCCTTTTTCACATCAAGTGATCATACAACCATTGGGTTGCTTAACGGATGTTCTTTGTCCTTAATAAAACTTTTTAGGATCTTTTGTGTATAATTTGATTGATTCACCAAAAGCCCCTTTTCTAGGTTCTCAATTTGTAAACCAAGACACAATTTTGTCTTTCTCAGATCTTCCATCTCAAATTCTTTCTTCAAAGAATCAACTGCTTTTGGAATCTCTTCTGGAGTTCCAATGATATTTAAGTCATCAACATATATTGAGATGATAATAAAATTGGATCCCGATCTTTTCATAAAAACACAAGGATAAATTGGATCATTTTTATAACCATCTTTCAACAAATATTCACTTAGTCAATTATACCACATGCGACCAGATTGTTTTAATCCATACAATGATCTTTTCAACTTAATTGAGTAAAGTTCTCGTATGTCACACTTTTCTGGTAATTTTAATCCTTCAGGGATTTTCATATAAATATCATTATCAAGTGAACTATAAAGATAAGCTGTAACAACATCCATTAAGCGCATTTGTAAATTTTCTTGCACTGCCAAACCAATAAGATATCTAACAGTTATTACATCCACCACTAGAGAATATGTTTCTTCATAATCAATCCCAAGTCTTTGGGAAAAGCCTTGTGCAACCAATCTAGGTTTATATCTTACTATTTCATTTTTCTCATTTCTCTTTCTTACAAAAACCCATTTATAACCAATAGGTTTTACATCTTGTGGTGTTCGAACTACAGGTCCAAACACATTTCGTTTTTCAAGAGAATTCAACTCTTCTTGAATTGCTTCTTTCCATTTTTGCCAATCACTTCTATTTTGACATTCTTGAATAAATTGTGGTTCATTATCCTTACTTCATGTGGTAGGAACGCAAACTTTCCTCCTTCTTCTTTCACTATTCCTGCTCTCTTCATGTATTCTCCTCCCATAAAATTAAATTTCTCCTTTGGATTATATTGGTATGGTAATTGATTCTTCGGTACCAAAATTATCCCACAAATCGTATTTGCATCTCCAACTCTAGCCTTTTTATGTGTAATCAGACTAGTGATGGATTCCAAAATATACATCGGAAACTTTGGTCAAAACTGAGAAATTGCGCACTCCAATACTTCCAAGTCTTTCATTGACACCTTTACCATTTCGTGTCAGAAGAAAAGACTTTGAGAAATAAATTTGTGAAGGTAGAGAAGGTTATTATTTCAGATGTTCTTGTTGGATGAATTCTTGACATTGTATCGATCCAATCCCGTTAATTCTATCCAAATATCCGTCAACTCAAGATTTTCATCTTTCTCAATCTCATCATAATTTTCTCCTAAACAAAACCATTTGATTAAATCCATCATTGTGAATTTATATTCTTCTCCTTTATTCCTAAATTTCTTCTTCATAAAGTTTCCATCTTCAGCAATAGTTACCAAGAATTTGAGGACCCATTCCTAGTTAAAAGGAAATCGCATATTCAGATACTTCCTCAATCCAAAACAGTGAAAATATCCTTCTACTTCCTCGTGAATCCCAACATCAATAGCAAAAGTAGGATCGTAGAAAATCGTACAGTGAAAATCAAAGTTCTTGATTCTCAAGTATCTTTCCACTTCTTCATCACTAAAGATTGGAAAGGGACAACCAATTTTGTTTTGTCGATTCACCACTTTGGTCTTCCTCTTTGATGATGTTGCTTTCTTTGGTGCTATTGAATTGAAATTCGCCAAATTTGAAAAGGGGATTTGTCATATAGAAAACTTATTTTTCAAAGGATTGAGATTATGATTAAGAGTTTTTGTGAAAACAAAACAGGAAAAGAGGTTATTTATAGAGAAATTAGGATAATTATTATTTTTCCAACGGATATATGATAAATATAACCGTTAGAATATAGTTATTACAGCAATAACTGTTGTGTAGATCGTACAGGTCGCGATCGTGAGAGTAAGTCGCGATCGTGACTTTCTCTTACTCAGAAATAGAAAGCTTAGATCAAACTGATCACTAGCGCGATACAGGTCAGGGTCGCGATACGTTAAAATCCAAAAATTTTGTTCTTTTCTTTTATTTTTAAAAACACATTAATTTAAAACACACAAAACAAAATATACCACTATTTTTGCTCTTACCAAATCGTTCTATTTCTAATTCGAAAGATGCCAAACTTTCTCCCGAACTACGCGTACTTGGCATGCACACGCTAGAAAGAAAACTCAATGAATAAGCAAGAAAAATATGTTAAAAACAAGAAAATATAAATAATAAAACAAAAATAAATAAAAATAAATCTAAATAATATTTAAAATATAATTGCCCGTTCTCCGACAATTTGATCTCTAAAATGTACTTGCCTTCCCCGGAAACGGTGCTAAAAACTTGATCGCAAGGTTTCGACTCTAATGACTCTGAGGGGTTATATTCTAAAATGAAGACAAAAACCTTGTTCCCTACTTTTCTATCGATAAGATAGAAGTTCAAACTATGAACATGTGTTATCAATACCGATTATCTAAATAGAAAAAATGGTGACCACTGCGAGTATACAGTTACGATGTAGTTTTAAAAGATATCGATCCCACAGGGAAGGACCAGCTCTAAAGATCAACAAGAAAAACTGAATAAAGAAAATAAAATACATTTTTAGTTGGGAGGATTGGAATGATGGATGGGTAGATAAATGTATGAAAGATTAGAGACGATAAAAGTATATAGATTTTCCGTACGTACAGGTATAGCAAAGAAAACATGCAAATTCATCAAAGATATTATGTTCACTTGATTAATTTAACAGACTCAGTTCTAGACACTCAGATATTCAATTATTCACCACAGAGCAACACATGAAATGATTTTTCTAAATCTAGTGCAAACGAATTAAGACGATTATATAAACCTGGAAAACAATATAACTATGCTTAGTACGGGTCGCTCTCACATAGCCACATTTAGCAAGTTACCATTCCAAAAATGTTGGCTCACTTAACAGCTTTATAATCATAGATCCAGTGATTATACAGAATCCTGTTAACCCCGAAACTACTCTTAAAGTTAACTCAAAAGCATATAACTTGATTAATATAAAAGACTCAACACAAAATACACATTATGACACATAGACATATCATAAACTTTGAAATAGAAAGTATAAGTAGAAAGGAAAGCAAAGTTGTAAGGTATGCAAG
>CATIWQ010869777.1:0-12204 GCA_949673415.1 Euphorbia schlechtendalii | reverse complement strand
TAAATCCAAAACTAAATACATATATATAGCTAACAATAATCAACACCCTTTGTCCACCACTTATTTCGGTTCGGTTCGATTACTATGGTTTTTCACACAATAAAACCGAACCAATCCGAAAACCGAAATAATTAAGATTTTGTCAACCGAACCGAATTGAATTTTTAAGATAACCGAACCAAATTATTATTTCGGTTCAGTAATTCGGTTACCAAACCATTTGCACACCCCTAATCTACACCCCCTGAACTTGTTCAAAAAGGGCTGTTGCCACCCTGAATTTTGAAATGTGATAGATAGCCCCCTGTACTTGTCTAAAACGTGTCACTTTATTCCTTTTTGCTGACCTGGCTTGCCAGGTAAATGATCATCAAAATACATACACGTCAAGTATGTTGGTGAAATAGAAAATAAATACAAAAAATTCATAACATTCATATTCTTACAATTCAAAATTCTTAATATACATTCTTCTTCTTCTTCAAAACTCCATCTCTATTTTAAATTTTTCTTCAATTAATCATAATATTGTATCGATTCTTGACCCGTCATGTTCATTTGCTTGTTCTTGAAGCCGATATTTTTACAAGGTTGTAAAATGACACATTTTAGACAAGTACAGGGGACTATCTGTGACATTTGAAAGTTCAGGTGGTAATAACCCATTTTGAACAAGTTCAGGGATGTCGATACATTAAGCCATTATTTTATCATGAACTTTCATTCATCCATCTATCTCTGTAAAAAAAATTATTTAGCAAAAATGGATTTTTTTAATAATGGTTTCACAATTAGCTGCCATTAATTTTCCATTACATTGTTTCTTAATTGAATAATCTATTTTGACATTTATGTAATTGAACCTACAAAACTAAATAATTTTGAAATACAGTATGACCCAGAACTTAGGTTTTGTTTGGATAATAGTTCTTCGTGATTCATTAAAGTACAGTACGGTATGGTATGGTACGGTACAGTATGGTTCTTTTAAAATTTTGTGTTTGGATCAATAGTATGGTATGGTATGATTTTTTTAAAATTTAGTTTGATTTAAAGGAGAACCATAGAGAATCACAAAATTCGTGATTCTATTTTCATGGTTTTTGGAATTATGAAAAAACCATGAAAGAACCATATCATGAAAATAACCATACAAACAAACAAGTGAATTTAAGTTAAAACCATACCATATCATGAAAAAACCATCAACCAAATAAAGGGTTAGGAAATCGCTCATTTAATAAAATAATAAGCCCCAAAGTAAACATTCGTTGAGCTCTGTTACAGCAGGATCATTGTTTCCTCTATCTCTCCAAAAAGTTGTTTTTTTCATCTGGAAACAGCAAAAGGTTGGAATGTCTTTCATCTAATCTCTTTTTTTTAGTTTCCCCTGCATAGAAAATTCGTTACTGTAAGCTGAAAAAAACAGAGCTGAGTTAGATTTGAGGAAGAGATGGGAGGGGTAACATCGTCCATGGCGGCGAAATTTGCTTTCTTTCCACCAAATCCACCTTCCTATAAGCTGATTACTGATGAACTCACTGGACTTTTGCTTTTGAGCCCTTTCCCTCACCGTGAAAATGTTGAAATCCTCAAATTGCCCACTAGGAAAGGAACTGAGATTGTGGCTATGTATATTAGGCATCCTATGGCAACTTCTACTCTCCTTTACTCTCATGGTAACGCCGCCGATCTGGGCCAGATGTATGAGCTTTTCATCGAACTGAGCATCCACCTCAGGGTTAATCTTATGGGGTATCTTTATTTTCTTCCTTCCCTCACTCTATTTCAACTGTTTTAGCTTCTGAATTTGTACCTTCACACTGTTATTTTTGGGGCTTTAGTCCTTTTTTTTCTTTTTAAAAATGGCTATTTCGTGGTGATGTATTTACCAAAAAATTGTGTTCATAAGTAGACTATTGGTATGTTAAGTGAGGGATGAACCCTAATTGTTTTATCCAGGTCTGGCTTTATCTTCCCCTAATGCGATAAAACAGGGTTTATGTTGATTATCAGTCCCTTTGATAGTATTGCCTTCTTTTTTCAATACAAGAACATTGTAATTGCATAATAAACATAGATCCAATAAACTTTGCAAAGTGCAAACTGAATATTTCGGATAGGTTCTGTTAGTACTTTGAATTTGCATATTGTTCCTGAGTTTAAGCTAACAGAAAGTGTTAATGGTCCTTAGAACTCCATAAACAGTGTCCGGTCATGCTTCCTGTTAGTCAATGGTGAGGAACATATTTGCAATTGTTTTCTCTAATGATTTTCAACCTTTTCTGTAGGTATGACTACTCTGGATATGGGCAATCATCAGGGAAGGTTTGTTATACTTAACTCATCAGTTAAAGATAATAGTTTTTGCTTATAGTTGTGACTTGTGATTAACCATCACAGTTTTGGTGTAAATCGGGGTTCCTGAATTGCAGCCAAGTGAGCAGAATACATATGCAGATATTGAAGCAGCATACAAATGTGTGGAAGAAAGTTATGGCACAAAGCAGGAAGATATTATCCTTTATGGACAATCTGTTGGAAGTGGTCCCACTTTAGATATTGCTGCTCGTTTGCCACAGCTAAGAGCTGTTGTTCTGCATAGTCCCATTCTCTCAGGCTTGAGAGTCATGTATCCTGTCAAACGTACATACTGGTTTGACATTTACAAGGTAACATTTTCACACCTGTATTCTTATTTCTGTGGTTTTCGTCGTGGAAATTGATGAATTTGTTGTTTGCCTCATCTTCTTGCAGAACATTGACAAAATTCCGCTCGTCAGCTGCCCTGTTCTTATAATTCATGTAAGTAGGCTCCTTTTAGGCTGTAATGAATGGACCTGTTGCTAATTTTGAATTGTCACTGTAGTTACATGATTTTCTTTCGCATGTTTATCCTCTTCATGTTTTTAGTTTACCAATTTTCTGGCTGTGGGAATGGAAAATGTTGAAGGACACTTGTAAAATTTATTATTCATCTAATCGCCTTTTAGGTCATTTGCACCATGTTTGGCCGTGCACATATTAAAAAAGTATGGCATTTTGCTATGCTGGATTTAAATTATTGTTGGTCTGACAATAACAAATTCTGTCGGATTTATATAATTACGATCCTTCAACTTGTCATTTTGGACTAATTTGGCTCTAAATGACATGTTTCAGCATCAGAAACTGACACATGTTGCAAATCATCCATATATGTGTTGCCATATTTTGACTAATTTGCCCAAACACACCAACTTTGTGGACTAAATTGATGCTAAAGTTCATTATGGGTCAAATTGATTATTTGGATAAAATTGAATCTTGTTCCCATTATTTTCGAGTTCAATATCTCTTAAATAGTGAAGAGAGGCTACCCCATCTGGACCCGACCCAATAGAATCCACATTCCTATGGCTCTTATTTGATATATAATTGTATATAGATATTACTGTACCCTGGCATTGCTGACGTCGCTGGTTTTGTTTTTTGTTCATTGCCCTGAAAATGCAGCATATATACAAACCAAATCTTGTCCTGTCCCCGAGGTCTTAATCCTTCAACTATTTGTTTTTTTGGCTGGTATTGCATTAAATAAAAGAATGATTTGAGATTTTCAAAGTTTTCTTCCATGCCTTGTGCTTCTATTTTGAGGAATTAATGGGTAGAATGTTTCCAATTGTGTTTTTTAACTTGGGTTTTAGGGAACTTCAGATGAGGTAGTTGATTGGTCCCATGGGAAGCAGCTGTGGGAACTATGTAAAGAAAAGTATGAACCGCTATGGCTTAAAGGAGGGAACCATTGTAATTTAGAGCACTTCCCGGAGTACATAAGGCATCTTAAGAAGTTCATATCGACTGTTGAAAAATCCCCATCTCAAAGATACAGCTCTAGACGAAGTACAGATCAGTTTGAGAAACCCCGGAAGAGTACCGATGTGTTATTTGAGGTCTCGAGGAAAAGTACAGACCGCCGAGAGAAACCAAGGCACAGTACTGACAGACCGGAAAAACTGAAAAATCAGTCAAATATTTCAGAGAAGCTTGAAAAGCTCAAAAATCAGTCCAACAATGCTGATAAGCTAGATAAGTTACGGATCTCTTTCGATCAAATGGAAAGGTCTAGAAGAAGTGTTGATTGCCACGAGAAATCCCGAAAAAGCACTGATCATCAAATTGAAAGGGCTAGAAAGAGCGTTGACAGGTTGGATAGAATACGAACTGGTTGACACATAAAAAAACCCAAATTTTTATCCATGTATTTTGTGTTTTTTTTGTTTTGTAATCTATATGTTTTTTTATTGGCTTGTGTTCTCCAATAACAACGGCATGAAACAATTACATTTATCTGTTGTCAATAGCTCCTTTCAATATATTACAGAATCTTGAAGGGTGGGTTTGTTTCTTTTGATTCTGGTTCTGATGATCTACTGTAATTTATGCTATCATCATTCAATTTAAATCAGGATTCATTTGTAGTCTGGCTATGGTATCATTGTCTTAATCATTGATTGTCATAATTGGAATTCATTTGGCCAACAACTACGACAGAAAGAAATAAATAAAGAATGATGATTTCTAAGATGCAAACAAGAACCACTGAAGAACGGTGAAAAAAATGACACTTTAGCTCCCATGATCCTAAAAGTGTCGAGCCATTGTGTCCGAAGTAGGGATGGCAACAAATCCTGGACCCGGTCCGGGTTCGTTTTTTAGAATCTGGATTTTAATTTTATGGATCCGTCTGATCCGGGTCCAAGAAAACGGATCCGGATCCGAGTATTACAATGAAATCCAGATCCGTAATTGAAGATTAATTGTACTTCTTTATTTATTATTTACCTCGAAAATATTGGATAGTTAATGTTATATGAGATCCACGTAAGTTCAATTGCATGAACATGATTAAATGAGCATGTAAACTATTTAAAATAAGATGAAATGTACAAGTTTGGAAGCTGAAACTAAGAATTTGATATTAATTGAATGGATCAGTTTATGAACTCGGATCCGTGGAATCCGTTGGATCTGGATCCTAAAATTATAGATCCAACGGATCTGGATCTAATACATTCAAACGGATCCGGACCGGGTCTAAGCTGGACCCGGTCCGGATCCGGCCCGTTTGGCATCCCTAGTCCGAAGCCACAATGGACAGATGCAAGTTAAATTCTTTCACAAATTGAGCATAAGAAATATCACACGGTTAAGGTTTTTCTAAATAATTTTTGATTTAGGTACCACTAATTAATAGAATCAAAGTAAAAAAAAAAATAATGACATAGCCTAAAAAGGATTACTACAACTCAAACTCAAACTCATAAGATTATCACGCATTGCAACTTTCAGTTTCATGGTGAGTCCAGAATTCACAAAACATAAAAATTTGGCAATCATCTCTAGCTTCTTCTATTCATAGCTATGGGGCCAAGTTGCAACTTTTTACTAAGAATGCAAACAAGATGAATGACTAAGGGACCAAAGAATGGTGCTGAGATTGTCGTCTTTTTGGTGAGCTATAATCCTCAGAACACCAAAGAGGCGGCACCACCAACTCGCCTCTTCCGTCCTCTTTCCGATATTCAGATCTCATTTCTCCTGCACGAATAGAACGAACCTTCCTGAGCTTTTAAAAAAATGCATAACGATTAATAACAATCGTACAATCAGTCAAGTGTTGTGACAAACACATTCTACCTGAGGAAAATGGTCTCGCGGTTAACGGCAGTAAATGGCTGAGAATCGAAAGGCAATATATCATCTGAAGCAGCAAAAGCATGGGCAGAGCAATCTTCATACCAATATTTTTATTATCTGATCCTTGCCTTTCATATATATCATATGATTGAACATATGATATATACATTGAGCATTACAATCAATTCTAATTATTCCCATTTACATTGTAGATACACAATTAATAAGGTTCAACTACTAAATACTCATACATTTCCTATATAACCCAAATTTGCAGCTTCATAATGATGATATTAATAACTTAAACATAATATCTCGATGTGTTGTTTCTCCTTTGCATTTAATTAACTCATTATATTAATTGATTATATTTTGGTTATACAGCTAACTCTATGAAAATGAAGTTATCACATGCCTTTCGGATTTACATATTCATTAGGTGTCGTTTGGTTCACGGAATAGAACAAAATTGAGCTATTTCGCAATAGTAAAATAGGTTGGAATATAATATATACTCTTTTGTAATATGAAGAGGATTAGTGAATTTTCAGTTGATGCATTCAACCATGTTCCAATACCACCTTCAATATTAATTTCTTTAACTGCATCAGTTTGGACTGCCCTTTTAAATCAATTCAATTTAGTTTATTCAACAATTACCAAAAATTTGAAAATAATACGGACTATTAACACTTTTGCTGAAATCCATTTTGATTTGCATTTTATAGTACGTTTTAATAAGTTATTTGCTTTATAACGAGGCATTGCAACTAAAAACGTTGAATCCCATTTTTTTTTAGACCAAATGCATCAACAGGTCCCTCATTTTTTGCATTTTCACCTATTGTCTCCCTATCATTTTTAAAGGATCTCGTAGCTCCCTCTCTTTCGAAAAAGAGCACCGAATAACTCACTTCATCCTATGCGGCAGTTGATGTGATAAGAGTTGAGCAAATGGGAGAGTATTGATCAAATTTTCTTTGTTCTTCCATCACTTTCTTCTGAAATTTTCTTTTCTTTTCTCTTCAATTTCTTTTCACAAAAATGGAGATTTTTTTTCAATGAATACTCCATTGAAATTTATATAACGTTCATTATTTTATCATTGAAGAACTTAGACAAGCAACATTTGTTGCGATTCACAGCAAAATAAAAATCGATCTCGGTGATTTTATTTGTTTTCAAGGAAAATTGATGAATTTTTTGAGAAAACTTATGAACTTTCTCGAAAAATTCATGTTTTTTCCAAGAAAATTTATGATTTTTCCTGGAAAATTCATGATTTTCCAAAAAATTTGTCATGCCTTTTCGATTCACTTTCTTTTATTCGATAAAATCAATTTTTTAAAAATTTATAAAGAGATTTTCGACCATAATACACCAATTTTTCGGAATATTTTAATCCGTGTATGTTGAATGGAAAAATTTTGTTTTGATTTGGTTATGAGAAAAGAAAATGGATTGACGAAGAAGATGGTTAGAAATGCAAATATATAAAATGAAATGATTAAAATGAAGTTACTTTGGGAATTTTATGTAAATTTTTGCAATTAGTACCACATTTCGCAATATTAGTGGATTAAATTTTCAAAATTTGACTATAACTTGTACATGAGAGATACATCAGCGTAAGTGTGTTTCACTTAAGGTGCTGAGAGTGGTTTAATGAGTCGAAGAGAGTTGTGAAGTGCATTTTTGAAAAGATAAGGGAGCTTTTGGATCATTTTAAAAGAATAGGAGGACAATAGTTCAAAATGCAATAAATTACGAAGTTAATGATGTAATTGGTCTTTTCCAAATTGACTAAGTATTCAATAAAATTTCAAAATTTTCAACTTAAGACCTGACTACATAATTTAATACAAGATATCGAGTGAATTTGATAATATTGTTTTAATAGTTTTCATAATTCCATTCATACATTTCAAATATGTACATTATAAGAGTATAGAAGATTTATTTTTGTTTAGGACGACAAAGGCAGAAAATTAGTGACAAATGAATTTAGTTGAAACTATTTAATAAAAAAAATTGTTATATATTGGTCATAATAACTAAAAAAACAATATCCACGAAACTCGGTCAAATGAAGTAAAAATAGGTAACTGATGTCCTTAATCAAGGAAATCAAGACCCGTTAATTACCCTAATTTTGCTCTGATCCTTCACCTATTTATCAACCTTTACTTATTTACCTTTCTGTGCAGTGTTTCTCTATATGTTCTAGGGAGATACTGCATATTTTGCATATCCTCATTCTTTTTTATTTTCTTTAATAAATAAACCAAAAAAGAAATTAAAAGGAAAAAACAAAACAAATAAAATTAAAACAATGGCACGCCAAGTTCTTGTCGTCGCTCTAATTTTCGTCGCCATTGTTGGGGCATATGCCAAAGAGGCAGCGGCCCCAACGGCGAAATCTAAATCTGATTCTGATTCTAAAGCTCCGGCCAAGTCACCTGATAATGCCAGTGCTCCCAAGGCTGCCGATGCTCCCGCCGATGATTCTGCTGATGTTTCTGAAGATGATGATTCCTCGGCTGATGCTCCTGCAGATTCTAAATCTTCCGCCGATGCTCCTACAGATTCTAATGCTTCCGCTGAAGCTCCTTCCGAATCTGATTCTTCCTCTGATGCCCCATCAGATTCAACTGCCTCCTCCCCGGAAGGCGCCTCCGATGCTCCTGCTCCATCTGATTCCGGCGAAGCTGCCGATGCTAGTCCTGCTTCAACTCCTGCAGCCGATGCCCCTTCTCCTCCAGCACCAGAAGACAGTCCTGCAGCGGGACCGGTTGCCGATACTCCTGCTGATGCTCCGGCCGACGCCAATGGTGCCTCCTCCGTAAAAGTCACTGGTTTGGCTGCTGTTGCCATCGCTGCCGCTGGGTTGTTATTTTAAATTTGTGATGGAAAAGGAAGGAGGGTAATTTTATATTTTTTAAAAAGTGATTTGTAATTAAGTTTGTAATTAAAAAGAAGTACCGCTCCTTTTTAATTACTTTTATTTTAAAAAAAGAATTTATTTTATTGTTAATTTTCATTTCCTAAGTTATTTCAATTCCTTTCCCCTGTATGCAATTCCAGCAAAAGTAATTGCAGTTTTTGATAAAACATGTTAACTGGAAAATAAAAATTGCATATTTAAGTTCAATTTAAAATTATATAACACTGAAAATCTTTTGAAGTTATTCATTTCAACAGTATGGTGATTCACTGTGATGTTGTTTATATATGGTGTAATTTTGGTCGTATAGCTTTGGCAATTAAGTTTCTGATCGCTAATTGTATTCAAAAGTGCATGCTGCTCACTTTTCACATAATATACACTTCAAATTTTATTGGTGATATTGTTTTTCTATGTGTGGCTACTTAATTACTTCAGGAAATCAATTGTACTGTCCGGATCCGGGAGCCTTTGGAAACAATGAACACACAAGTGAATGAAATACTTCATGAGCTTGACACCACTTCTAACCCAAAACCCTAAGATGATGGGTTAATTGATCATTCTCAATCATATATCATTCACTTAACTCATTAACTTTCCATGTGGGATATACTCAACCCACACTTATTCCAACAATCTCTCCCTCAAGTGTGAGTTATCACCACATCCGGGTTAAGACCCATGCTCCCCCTTGAGTATAACCTCGCTCAAACAAGCCACACCGGCTCTGATACCACTTGTCAGGATCCGGGAGCCTTCGGTCCGGGGGAAACAATGAGCACACAAGTGAATGATATACTTCATGGGCTTGACACCACTTCTAACCCAAAACCCTAAGGTGATGGGTTAATGGGTTATTCTCAATCATATATCATTCACTTAACTCATTAAATTTCTATGTGGGATATACTCAACTCACACTTATCCCAACAATCTCCCCCTCAAGTGTAAGTTATCACCACATCCGGGTTAAGACCGTGCTCCCCCTTGAGCACAACCCCGCTCAAACAAGCCATACCAGCTCTGATACCACATGTAGGGATTTATTCCCGAAAATGCTGATTTTACAGATTATATCAACACAAATATAAACATTCAATCAAGCAGAAAAACGTAAAGAACACGAGATTTTTACTTGGTTCCCCCGAGTGGACTTAGAGGCCACTCTTTTGAAGGGTAATCCAAGGGCAAGGATTTTCGGTAAATTTATTGATCGGCAAAGAACGCAACAACAAGAACAGAGTTTCAGGCGAGATTTTTAAGTAAGAACAAGCAATCAGTAAAAGGAACTAGCTACTGATTCTTAACAGAGATGAAGAATACAACACCAAGAAGAACTAGATCGAAAGATCTAAACAATTAAAGAAACCCTAAATCAGTAAACTAACCGAAACAAAACGCCTACAATGCTCCAGCCTTCTTTTCTTCCTTTTATACCAGTCAAGTCGTAACCGCCTCATAACAAACTCATTCCCACATGCCAAGAAGGATTAGAATAAACAAATCACAAGGATGAGTAGAGAATTGAGTGGGTTGCGGCACAAAGAGGCACAGAGAGGAGAAAAAGGAAAATAATTAGGCTGAAAGAGGCAAAAGGTTAGCCTTTTATATCTAGGTTAAAGGGGTAAACTGAAATGGGCTTTTAGGATTAAAAGGAGAACATGGGCTACTGTGGGCTTAAGGCCAAAAGAGGAGCAAAGCCACACAGATAAAGCCTAATGATCTCCGCCTTGGTTGCAGCTTCTCTACCATGATCAACAAAGCTACCGGAAAATCCTTGACCAATAGGGTAATCACCATTTCAGGCAGTGGTGGCACAGCTTGACACACAGTCAAGTTGCACAACACCTACTTTAAAGTACCTGAAACCAGAAAGCAAACAATTCAATATAGGTAATATACAAATTGCAGTAATAATAATGGAAACTGTGTTTCTAAAAGTTAAATTAAGCTTGCTTTTAGTTTCAACATAAACAGAATTATTATTGCCTAAACCATTACCAAATACAGAATGTTCAAAGTCACCAGAGGACAGAATACAAGTCAACAAACAAGCAAAAATAAAGGTAAAAAAGAACTGAAGGAATGTTAATCTAAATGACATACAATTGTGCAATTTAGATTCAATTACATCAGGCTCATTATTGTAACATACAGTATCAACAACTTGTTTATTAATATGCATTTCACTACTTTGAATTTCAACAGTGTTAAGAATGGAATTAGAAGTCACAAAAGATACATTTTCATTACCAGACTCCACCTTAAACAAACCAGCACTTACCAAGGCTTTGTTGGAAATACAATTCTCAAATTTAGCATGTGGAATGTTACTAAATTCAAAATTTTCATCACTTCCAACAACCACAACATCAGAAATAGATTGAGCATTATCAAGACATACTACTTGATCAAAACTAGTAGTATCAACACTCAACTGAGCTTTATTCAAAACAACAGATTTAAATAAAACTTCAGATTCAAGCAGAGTATTCTTTGTAACATTTTCATCTTAAGAATTTACAATTTCAATACTCTCTTGATTTAAACAATCAAATAACACATCAGCAAGCATATCAGTATCAATAACAGGTTTACTAATATTAACTTTTGATCCAAAAACAGCAGAGGCATCAAGATGATACAGGCCATTTACAAGTTTACCACTCAAAAAACATTTACTATTTCTAACAATGTTTAAAACTCTACCTTGAGCAGAAAAACTTAAACCTTTACCATCTAATTGACTAAGAGAAATCAAATTTCTCTTAATGTTTGGAATTTACCTAACATTGCTTAAAATGAATTTTGAACCATTTTTACACACAAACTGAATAGAGCCAACACCTTGAACATAACAAGAAGAACCATTTCCCATGAAAACTTTACTATCCTCTTTAAACAATTCAAGATTTATAAATAGGTCTCTCTTAGATGTCATGTGAAAAATGCATCCTGAATCTAACACCCAAGAACTCAAATCATAGCCTTGACTCACATTCAGAACTTCACAATCATCATCACAAACATCAATGTTATTAACTCCACCTTGCTTTACATTTACTGATTTCATTTTATCTATCCTAGCTTTACAAAATCTCCTGATGTGACCAATCTTCTTACAATAATAGTGAACAATTCTATCATTAAAGGCAGGTTTCCCACCATCATTTTGAAAGTTAGAATTATTATATTTATTAACATGCTGAAAGTTGTTATTTTTAAAGCCTTTTGACTTATTACCATATTTTACATCATTATTTTCCTTAACAAAGAGACCTTCATTGACTTCACATTGACTTTTGGATTTAAAAATAGACTCAATTTCTAGTTCTTTCATTCTAAGGGCAGGAATTATGTCATCAACTTCTAAATTCTCTCTACCATATTTTAAAGCTTCTTTTAATGAACTAAATTTTTCAGGTATTGAGTTTAACAAAATTACAGTTTTATCATCATCTAAGACTGTAGTTTTAGTATCCTCAAGATCATTAACAAGTTGTTGAAAGTCATCAAAATTCTCATCAACACTTTTAGTTGGACTCATTTTAAAACTGAAAAATTTCTCTTTTAAGTAA
>CATIWQ010869716.1:0-18449 GCA_949673415.1 Euphorbia schlechtendalii | reverse complement strand
CCAGGATGATGATTTTTTCAACTTTTACAGCTGGAGACTTTTGCCATCTTTGACTCCTGTAATTAAGGAAAATGATGACTTTGTTCAGATCCCTTTTTCAACATAGTATCCTATGTAATGTTTCCTGCTTTTCCTAACAATAGACGGCATCATCTTTCTGCTTGGTTACTACCAAAGACTGAATTGGCCGAAATCAGATGTTAATTTCATGGCGATCTGGAGATCGAGTTTACTGTCAAAGGTACAACTTTTTGTGTGGGTTATGTTCCACGATCACTTGCCAACAAAGTCTTTTCTAGTCCGTAGAGGATGTTCCAACGTGATGAATGATATGAGATTTTTTATACGGAAGTGGAATCTATGGATCATGCTTTGTTTCATTGTTTTGGGAGTTACATAGTTTAGCGGAATATGTTTCGTTTATTTGGGATTACGTTGGTTATGCCATCCAATGGTGTCGCCTTTTTGAGCCAATGGAGATCTTTTTTTAAACCAAGAGAGTATCGAGTTTTGCAAACTGTGATTTCTCACGGCATAGTCAATCTGGAACTGACATAAAAAATTCGTTTTCCAAGAAAAGCTGAGTTCGGATGACATCGTGCTATCGTGTATTTATTTTTGTTGGTTTATTTTAAAGTGTAAGAAGCGTCGTTTGAATATTTTAGTCTAATATCATTACAAATCCGAATCATTTACTATGACGAAACTGAATGTCATTTTTCGTGACCCTTTTTCTTGAGGGATGCACGTAAGCCTAGCTATTTTCTTCCTGACCCTTTTCCTTTTAAAAAAATTATTTTAGTTCAAATTTTGTGCTCTAATTTTTTGACCCAGTTTCTTTCCTCCCATCTCTTATCTTTTGCTGTTAATTTATTTTCATATCCTTATTAATTAATTTCTTAATAAGTGTAAAATGTACAGGAGATCGAAAAATCGGAGGGAATGATAATAAAAAAAACAACCTTTCAATAATATTATAAATCTCCACCGTTCCCTATCACCACTTCTCTTCCATTTTCGGTCTCCAATTGCTGCAGCTCCATTAGAAAAGCCATTAATAATATCGGAAACACGATTTCCCCCGGGGTTCAGATTCTAAATTATCGGAATAAAATCTTCGAATTGGAGGATCGTACAAAGCTTCGAGAAATCGACACTCCAGGAGGAATCAATATTTGTTAAATGAACGACTAGCTCAGTTCATTTCAATCTCATAACTAAACTCGCCGCTACATCGAGGATAGATGATCTGCGATGCATCAGCGTTGTTAATTTTCACCTGTTTACTAATTAAGAAGGAAAAACAAAGAATTAGATACTTAAAACTATTTGTAAAGGCTTTCGAGGCTCAGATTCATCTATTTGATTAACTAATCAGAATTGAACATTTTTGAATTAAACGTATAATACCATTCTATAAAATGTGTAATACCATTCTATAGGCTTGGACTAATACAACAATGCTACATGTAATGTCAAGCAAACACAATACGTAAGGGTGATGAAAGTGAAAATATGAAGCAATTAATAGCTTTCGACTCGGATCATGAATTCATTTGTACCCAGTAAACAAATAGCTTTGCCGGAAACTTCCTGGGGTGTCGCCGCTTTCAACAGATGATAAGGAAAGAGAAGACCCAGCAGTAGAAGTAAGCGGTGGTTGGTTGTTGTACGCCGGAGTCGCGCGAGATTGTTTTTGGAAATGAGAATTTGCACAACAAACTGCCATGCAAGAAAGCTACTGAACCATTGAAGGTTTAATAATTGAAAAACCAAAATAAAGACAAGTTTTATAAACAAAGAGAATAACGAAGAAAAGAAATCATATATTGGTGTAAAGGGTCATACTTTCATTCACCAGAAACCTTTACATTTATACTAATTATTTGAACCGAAAAGCAGATATAAGTGGAATCAAAATCCACAATATCAGTAACTGATAGTGCTTGATAGCATAGAAGTAAAAATCTAAAGATCCTTGAAGACTTGTTCTACAGAGTTATGGCAGAGAAATAAAACACCGAAAATAAATTAATTAACAAACACATGACCAACACATGACTTTGAAGTAACGGAAGCAATAACTAATACTTCTCCTTGCTTTTGTTATTGCAAACTCCAATCTTTTGCCTTAGAAGCTCAAACTTGTTAATTGGGAGTGGTTTTGTGAACAGATCTGCCATTTGATCTTCAGTTTTGCAGTAAACCAAAGTTGCATCTCCATTTTCTTGTATTTCTCTCAAGAAGAACAATTTAATATTGAAGTGCTTTGTTTTTCCATGAAAAACCGGATTGCTAGAAATTGCAATCGCTGCTGATTATCAACGAAAATCTCTACACTTTTCTACTCCATGTTCAGATCGCACAAGAGTTTCTTTATCCACAAAACTTGATTGACTGCTGATGTTGCTACAATGAACTCAGCTTCTGCAGTAGATTGTACAACGATCTCTTGTTTTTTTTAGCACCAAGAGAAACAACCTGAACCAAAGCTGAAATAATAGCCTGATGTACTTTTCATGTCATCAACAGAGCTAGCCCAATCACTATCAGAAAATCCACATAGTCTGAAATTATTGTTTTTTTTTCAAACTTAACTCCATAGCTGACTGTACCTTTGATATACCTTAATACTCTCTTTGCTGCAATTAAATGTAACTCACTAGCACAATGCATGGGATTTATAGCAAATAAGATATCAGGTCTGGTGGCAGTGAGGTACATAAGACACCCAATCAAGCTTCTATAGTAGCCTTTATCAATTTTATCGGTTCCGTCTTCTTTACTCAGCTTCTCCTTTTGATTCATGGGTGTAGCAATGACTTTGCATTCATCTGTTTGGAATTTCTTCAAAATTTCTTTCGCATATTTCTTCTAGCAAATGAATACTTCATTCAGGCTTTGTGTAATTTCCATTCCAAGAAAATAGTTCATCAGACCAAGATCCGTCATTTCAAATACCTACTCCATCACTTGTTTGAAGTTTTTAACCAGCAAGGCATAATTTCCTGTTAACAAAATATCATCAACATATAGAGAAACTATAACATTGCTGTCATTATATTTCACATAAAGAGTTGCCTCTGATAAGCTTTTTTTAAAGCCTACACTTTGCAAGTGATCATCTATCTTGCTGTACCAGGCTTTAGGTGCCTGCTTCAAGCCATAAAGAGCATTTCTTAGGAAATAGACTTTATCTTCTTCACCTTGCACAACAAAAACCTGCAAGATGCTCCACATATATTTCTTCATGCAAAACACCATTTAAAAAAGCAGATTTAACATCTAATTGAAATACCTTCCAACCCTTTTGAGCAGCCATTGCTAAAAGCATTCTGATTGTGTCTAATCGAGCTACAGGAGCGAAAGTGTTAGAGTAATCAACACCAAAAATCTGGGCGTAACCCTTAACAACAAGTCTGGCCTTGTGTTTGTTTATAGAGCTATCTGCATTTAATTTTGTTCGAAACACCCACTTCACTCCTATAATTTTTCTATCAGCAGGTCTATTGACTAATTCCCATGTTTTATTCTTTTTAATCATCAACATCTCCTCCTTTATTACCCTTTTCCATTTTGGATCTCTAAGTGCTTCGTCATGGCCAACCGGCTCATAGATTGCCATGTTACACCTTTGATAAATATTATAAAGTGACCTGGTTCCTCTAACAGGGGCATCATCAATGTCTCTTCCATCTGCTTGTCTAGATTAATCTCATGTAGCAACCCCGATGAGTCATTCCAATCCCATTGCTCCTCTTCATTAAAGTGAACATCTCTAGTAATAGTTATCTTTCTAGTTTGTGGATGATAAACTTTGTAGGCTTTGGAGACTAAGCTGTAACCAACAAAAATACCAGGAATGGCTTTCTTATCTAGTTTGTCACGCTTATTCTATGGAACATGAACAAAACAAACACATCCAAACACTTTAAGAAATTTCAATGAAGGCTTAAAACCATACCAGGCCTCGAATGGTGTTTGATCCTTCAATGCCTTGCTTGGAAGTTGATTTTGAAGAATACGACTGTGTTGGCTACCTCTGCCCAAAAACACTTGGGCAAATTTTTCTCATGTAATAGACATCTCACCATTTCCATCACATATCTGTTCCTCCTCTCACTGACTCCGTTTTGCTCTGGCGTGTAAGGAGTTGTAAATTGATGTTCAATGCCAGCCTCTTCACACAGTGACTTAAATTGAGATGAGGTGTATTCAGTCCCATTATCAGACCTTACAACTTGTATTCTGCAGCCACTTTTGTTCTCCACCATATGTTTGTACTTCTAAAAAACTTCAGCCACTTCTGACTTGCATTTCAAGAAGGAAATCCAACACATTCTTGTAAAATCATCAATAAACAGAATAAAATAAAGGCTACGTTGGAGAGATGAAGTTCTTTGTGGTCCACATAAATCTGTATGAATTAATTGCAGCTTGTCTGAAGCTCTCCAAGTTGACTTTGGAAAGGGAATCTGGTTTATTTGCCAAATTGATAGGCATTGCAATTAGGTAAATGTTCAGCAAGCATTGGCACGTCTCTTATCATCTCCTTCCTTTTCATCTCAATTATGCGTTGAATATGGCAATGACCAAGTATCTTGTGCCAAACTTCAGTGATATTGGTTTCTGCAGAACGGACAGCATGCTCCTCCGTTGTTGGATCAAACAAGAAGCTTTTTCCTCTCATTTTGACTCGCAAAACCTGCTCCCCTTTTGCATCATAAATTTCACAATGTCGATCTTCAAATGTTACTTTGAGTCCCTTTTCAATTAGTTGACCCACACTCAACAAATTCTGGTCAATGTCAGGCACATAAAGAACATCAGAAATCGTTTTTATACTTGACGTAGTTGTAATTGCGATGGTTCCCTTTCCTTTTGCTGGGATATGGACACCATTCCCAATTCTGACTTTTGTGATATCAGCAGGATTCAATTCCTCAAATAGAGTAATGTCATAACTCATATGGTTTGTGCAACCACTATCGATCAACCAACTTTCAGAAGTTGACCTAGTGGAAAAGCATGTTGCCATAAAAATCTGATCTTCATCTTCATCTACTACTTGGGCATTAGCTTCTTGATTCTTGCTTTTGCAAATTATAGCTTCATGTCCAAGATGATTACACTTCTTACATATGGCATCTGGTCTTCTCCAACATCTAGATGGTGACTGACGTGTTTTACCGTAATGTTTACAAGGAAGGTATTCTTTTGAGCCTCCACCTTTGCCACAATTATGATCAAATGTGTTTTGCCCATTATTTGAACTAATATGCTTCCTCTGAAAGTCCTTTTCTTCATGATGTCTTACAAAACGAGCTCCCTCAACAAAACCATTTTGCCTAATAGACCTCCGCTGTTCTTGAGCCTGAAAAGAGTTTAGTAACTCTGCCAAGGTAATTTTAGACAAATCCCTTGTATTCTCCAAGGTGGTAATGGATGTTTCATATTTTTCAGGAGCAGTAACTAGCATTTTTTTAACAATTCTCGAATCATCAAAAGAAGTACCAAGTAACCTTACTTTATTGACAATGTCGAGCAGTCTTTCAGAGTATTCTTTGGCAGTCTCTGACTCCTTCATTCTTTGTAGCTCAAACTCTCTAATGTAATTGAGAGCTTTCATACCACGGATCCTATCATCACCAGCATACTCCTCCTTCAAATAATCTCAGACTTGCTTAGTTGTTTTGAGAGACATAATTCTGGTGAAAATGGTGTTTGAAATAGCAGCAAACAAGCAACTTTTCACCTTTGATTTTCTGGTTTTCCTCTCTTTATGATTTTTGATCCGGGCCATGGTGGGATTTGCAATCAGCGGAAGAACTTCATAATCCTCCTCCACAGCCTCCCAAAGATCAAGAGCATCTAAGTGAGCTTCCATTCTAATTACCCAAATATCATAGTTTTCTCCATCAAAGATGATTGGAGCATTCAGATAGAGATTCCCCTCAAATTCTATATCACAAGTCCCGTAAGAATAGTGCTCTGATACCAATTGAAGGTTTAATAATGGAAAAACCAGAATAAAGACAAGTTTTATAAACAAAGAGAATAATGAAGAGAAGAAATCATATATTGATGTAAAGGGTCATATTTTCATTCACCAGAAACCTTTACATTTATACTAATTATTTGAACTAAAAAGCAGATATAAGTGGAATCAAAATCCACAATATTAGTAACTGATAGTGCTTGATAGCACAGAAGATCCCTGAAGACTCGTTCTACAGAGTTATGGCAGAGAAATAAAACACTGAAAATAAATTAATTAACAAACACATGACCAACACGTGACTTTGAAGTAACCGAAGCAATAACTAATAATCTTCATATCATTCCGGAAGACCAAGTACTTTATTCCTTACGTGACATTCTTGAATCTCAAGAACATGCAATCATATTCTTCAAGAACAACAGAATGGTGTGGAATGCTCTTTTCAATTGGTTTAATGTAAACTTTAGCCTCCCAGGTTCTGCTACCGACTTTTTATATGGTATTTTTTTCCACAGGCCTAATACAGCGTTTGGCACTGCGCTTTGGATGATATTTATGTTGCAGATAAATACAAATCAATTGATTTTGTATTAAATGAGTTCAACCTCACTTGTATACTCACTCAATTTATTGAGCCCAACACTTTTTTCGACCAACAGAATCTTTACAATATCTTGGAAGTTTCGGAATGGAAGGAATAGAAAGGTTTTCGAGAACCTTGAAAGTAAAGAAGATATTTTATTCAATAGTGTGAACCTTCTAATCTTCTTTGTACGAAAATGGTCCACGAACTTTAACCACTCCTTTTTGGATGCAATAAACAAACCAAAACTTATTCTGCTGTAATTATTTCCTTTGTCTTGCGGATTTATGATTTATTATTTTAATTCTTGTGCTTTGGGCTTCTTGCCTTCCTCCAAGAACCACTTTCTCATAAAAAAGATCGGATTTCTCCAGTTTAGACCGGGAACCTGGTTTTTCAATTAAATCATTGTTTTCGTTCAACTTAATCAGACTAGTTTTTGGTTTCTGGTTTTAATTTCCAATTGAATTAGTTAGTCTATTACAGTTTTGATAATATTGGAAAAAACACATTTCACTTTTCACTAGTCACTTAAAACAATCGAACTATAATTTTTTAGAAATTAAAAATTTAGATAGAATCATTTTTCTATAGGCTTGCCAAATTTTGTCACTTGATATTCTCCTTGAATTCGATCTTGAAGTATGTCAATAATCCTCTTGTTATGACAAACTAACTCGTAAAAAATTTAAATAAGAACAAATCAAATAACTAGAGTTAGCCGCCTTGAGAAACATAGGCTCCTCCCTCTCTCTAAATTTCTTTTCCTTCAAACAACAGCATCACCCCTAGTTTTCAACTTTGAGGAGGAAGGACACTCCGACAAGCGTTATTCCTCCTCTCGTCTAGATTTTTGTTTCGTTCTTCATGTGATTTTTATTTGATTTACATATGTTATTTTTATCTTTCGCTGTGATATTGTTATCTGTAATCGTAGATCTCCTGTTACACATCTAAATCTTGATAATTTTAACGTAAAGTTCCATGTTGATCTTCCTCTTTCAACACCCACATTTATTTCCTTTAAGCAAATTGTTTCAGATCTACAAGGTTGATTGGGTTTATGAAGTATGCCAGAGCTTTTATGATGGTGTTTTTTCAAAATTGTCAGTTGTAAGATTAAAAACTAAAAGCATTGTGTTTTTTTGTCATGTTTTTTCCTCTTGCTCAGATAACAAGTTTATGTCTCTCCCCCAATATGGCGAGTTCTGTTTGGTTGTAGGAAATCTTATTTGGTGTATGTAATTTTTTTCTCATGTATCAGTCAACATGTACTTTATGCGGGCAGTGTTAATGATAATATTTTTTTTCTTAAAAAAAATAACTAGAGTTTTATTAATAAGATTTGCACAAAATATTACAATTATTACCAGTAGGTTATTATATTGTAGACAAGCAAAGCACTCGGGAACTGAGTTTCCATCTTATTCTTTTTTAGAAGCATCTCTCTTGAAAACACTAACCTTCATACCCTTTTTCTGATGAAGAATTATAGAGCAAGATGGACTAACATCCTGACCTTCAGCCAATTCAAGCGAATAATTCCAAAGGATTGAACAAATAACTGCTTTCATATGTAACAATGCCATATCTTTACCTAAACAAGTTCTTGGTCCCGTATTGAATGCTATAAACTTGTACGTTGGAAAATTTCTGACTCCTCCACTCTCCGAAATCCACCTCTCCGGCTTGAACTCTAAGCAATCTTCACCCCATATTTCTTTCGTTCTTCCCATTGAATACAACGAATAGATAATCATTGTATTTCTTGAGATATGTTGACCACTTGGAAGAACATCTGGTCCAACCGATACTTTGCGTTCAAATGGTAACGGTGGATATAATCTTAGAACCTCACATATAACTGCATGAAGATAAATGAGTTTTTTGAGCTTTTCAAAATAAAAAAATCTCCACTTGTCGTTGTTGTCACTGCCAAAATCTTGCTCCAACTCTTCCAAGATCTTGTTTTTTGAAGTCGGGTTTGTCCCAATCAGCCAAAAGGTCCAAGATAGAGCAGCGCTTGTAGCATCTCTTCCTGAAAACAAAAGACTAACTGCCATATCCCTAATAAACTTGTTAGATAGTTTTCTTGTATTGTGCTTCTCATCATCCAACTGCATTAAGTATGCTAGTGCATCGAATTCGTTGATGTTTGTGTTACGTTGTAGTTGTTCTTGTTTTCTTTTAATACATTCATCCATAAAACGGTCGAATATGTGAATCGCTTTTGTCATCTTCTTCTCTTCATCAACATGTAGCCATCTTTGCATCTTCCATATAAAACCCGGGACAATATGGCGATAAAAGAAACCTTGCCCAATATCATCAAATGCTTTCTCAATGAGAACGTCAGGGAATTCTATGGAAAGAGTGTTAGGATCCATACCTAAAACCAAAATGCAGATATCATCGAAAGTAAAACGATAAAAAACGTCTTTAAGATCTACCTCATTGCCTTGTATGCAGGTATGGTCCAATACCGAGAATAAACCTTCAGAAATCTTTTGTTTCATAGAACTACGGAAAACAAGCTCAAATCGTTTGTCTTTAAACAAAGAGTGAATCATGTTCCTTTGAAATCGCCAGCTTTCAGAATCTACGTTGAAAATTCCATCTCCAACGAAGTCGAAGATTTGATTGAACTCAGGGCCTTTAGGATAGTTGGAGAAATTTTGGTTGAAAGTGTGATGAATATTCATGGGATCAATAGTGGCTAGAAAATCCATGCCACAAAACCAAGGACCTTTGAAAAAAAATGTACCATTACTTTGGTGAAGAATTGGTGTCCCAAAGTCATGGATTTGGGATGATCTGTAGAGAAGTGTTGGGATCATACCCAGCACAGGCCAATCAGTAGCTAGTGAGTTTCGGTTCGACCACCAAAACCGAACAGCAACAATTGAAAGAAATGCTACTGCTATTGCTACAAAGTACACAACTATCTCCATATTTTTTTAGTGTGGAACAGACTCTTATCTTGTCACTGTGTTCGGTATGTTGGCTTACTTTTGAGTTCCAACAAAATGTATTATTTATAGTCCTCCATATGGAAATTGAACCAAAAATCTTTTTCGTTACTATTTAAGCCCTTCTGTGGTCTCATTTTTACAAATAATTTTCTGAAATAAAAACTAAATAAAAAATACAATAAAAGAAAGAAAAACATCTACATCTCTCGAGACTTTTCTTTGAAAATAGTTATTTCCATCCTAACATGAAAAGCACTGTTTTAAAAATCTCCGCCTAGGCGTTATTTTGAGGGTTGCCGCCTGGCTACGCCTAGCGCCTAAACCCTACTGACTAGCGCCTAAGTCCGCCTAGGCTCCGGTTAATCCCCGCCTAGGCCTCGATTCACCTTCGGCCGCCCGACTAGCGCCTAGCGTTTTTTAAAACACTGATAAAAAGACTTAAATTACAAACGATACTTGTTTCACTTTTTTTAAAAGTTATTAGGACACTTGTTCGATGTCTAATAGATAGGAGGAAGGAACTAAATTCTCTGAATTTCAAATCAGCTAATCTCAATTATTCATCTGTTTTAATGGTTAAGATTTGATTCCACCGTAGATTCCATAAACAACTAAAATTCAATCTCAACCATTAAAATTAGAGGAATGATTGAGTTTAACTGAAATTTACAACTTTATCACTTAACAAATTTAGAGAATTCAAATCCATAGGAATGTTTCTTTAACTCCTACAAATTTTTTTGAGGTATAGAAGATTGTTAAATGTGGAGAGAGAAGTGATATATTTAAGCCATTTTTTCTTGGATTACAAATCTATTTCATTTAGTTCAGTTCAGTCCACTTCATTTTAGTTCATTTCAACTAGGTGTAGTTAAATTTACACTAAAATAAGTTTAATTCAACACACAATTAAGTTCAGTACATTTCAATTCAGTTTAACTTTTCGAATTTGAAAAAAACAAGACCGTATATGTTAGGCACTTTCCACAAAACTTTCGAAAAACTAAAAAATTCTATTGATAAAGCCCTCAAGTTGAGTACTTAAAAGTTAAAAGAAAAAAAGGAAGGGTTCATAAATAATGCAAATGGAATTTTGAAATTGTAAGAGTATCCTACTTACGAAAAAATGTATCCTAATTGTGACATTGAAAAGATAATAAAAAATTAAGAATTTTGTTGTGCTTCCAAACCTTGCCATGACCATCCGAAATGTTGCGGGATAAAGAATAAATATACCATTAGAGAAATCTGCAACTTTACAAGGTAATGTAAAATAAAAGCTAAAATGTGCAAGAATTGGTTTTGGCACAACAATTAATTTAAGAGATACACGCGGCACACATATACTTTTATTTTGTATACATTTACATTAGTTAAAC
The DNA here is from genome assembly GCA_949673415.1 of Euphorbia schlechtendalii. NCBI lineage: Eukaryota > Viridiplantae > Streptophyta > Magnoliopsida > Malpighiales > Euphorbiaceae > Euphorbia > Euphorbia schlechtendalii. The sequence goes on along the minus strand of CATIWQ010869716.1, from coordinate 7,514 downwards.
AAAACTTTCTATTATTCCCATTTCAAATCTTTTTTTTAATTTAATACTTTTTGGTTTCTCTTATATTTTTTGTAAATTTTATTTAATTTTGCACTTATCTCGAAAACCATGAAAAATCTTATATACACGATTTTAAGATTTTTATACTAGTTTTTCACTTCAAAACTAGTGATTTGTCTACGAACAATATTATTATTACTTTGTATGTTTTAATCATTGAATCAATTTTCACTTTATTGATCTAATGAATATATATAGTTTGGGAAATTTCATGGTAACTTTTTTCATTACTTTACTCTTTCAATAGAGTAAAAATTGATCCAATAATTAGAATAAGCACAGTAATGATAATTTTGTTATAGATAAAAACATCAGTTTCAAAGTGAAAAACTAACATATAAAACTTAATATCGTGTATAATGATAATTTATCACTTTTGACAAGATCTTTACTTAATGGTTGAGACGAATTGTTAATCATATAAGTCTTAGGTTCGAGTCAACAAACCTACCACTGATTCTTGATGCTTTTTTGTTGATCTTTCTTTGTTTTCCACGGGTAACGGGACGATGTTTTTGTCTCCTCCGACAGATTTTCACATCGCCAATTTGTTGAGTAGAGAAAGTTTTTTAAAACAGCTGTCGTTCCTCCAAAACAAGTTGACAACGACCATCTTATGCAATGACTATTAGCAGAATCGCCAACCGATCTGCTGCTCGTGAAATAATTTCAATCCAATCACCGACAAAGGGGGATTTAGACCAATAAAGATTTCACAAGAAGTTTACGAGAATCGTATCAAATTGTGCAGTTCCGTTATTGGAAGTATATGTTTGAATAAAGGAGAATTCCCTTGGAAACTCGATGCGTTGAAAGAGCAACTCATTAAATTACGGGGACTGAATAATCAATCTCCTCAGGACGATGGGTTTCTCATGTCATGTTATGATCTCAAGAAGCATAGAATGCTGTATGGAGTCGCCGAAGCTTATATTTGAAACACGAATTTTCATATGACAACTATAGATTCCTATTCTGTGCACAAAAATCATCTAATGCACATGTATGGGTTTGGAATATTGGGATCCTTGTATCCTCACCGACCCGGCGTGTTGCATGGGAGATTTAATACGACATTATCGAGCTACGCTTGCTTGATGGTAATTTTTTATTTATTGATATTGATTTTTTGTATGATTTACCACAGACAATTGGTGTTGAAAGGAACAGAGTGAAATTTCGATAGATGTCGTCTATATATGAGAATTTGCCGTACTTTTGCAAATTACGTGGTTCCGTCACACATCTCCCTAAACAAAACAAAAGATAATTCTCGTTAGTTGAGTGATTCAAAATAAGAATAAAATCGTATTTGTTACTAGATAATTAGAGATTCTGAATTAGTTTTATTTTGTTAGCCTTTTAACCCATATAAGTAGGTTTGTTTAATTGAAATAAATTAACTCATGAATTAATAAGTTCGAGTTCAACATCTCTTCTTTTTATTTTGAGTAATTTTGCTTTCAAATTCCAACAATTAGCATCCGAGCCTATTTTTCTTGAGAGATCTGTAAGTGATTTGAGGAAATAAAAATGTCAAATAGTAATTTATTTTCTCCTCCTCCAATCTTTAATGGTGAGAATTATTAAGTTTGCGCCATTAATATGAAAACTCATTTGAGAGGGTTGGGATTATGGCAATGTGTTGAAGCTGAGAAGGAAATACCACCTCTTGGTAACAATCCGACGTTAAATCAAATTAGAGCTTACGAAGATGAACAGACTAAGGCACCGATAGCATTATCCCAAATTCATGTTGGTGTTATCGATTTGATCTTCCCAAAAATTATGGGTTGTGAAACTACCAAGGGAGCTTGGGATACATTGAAAGAACTCTATTATGGAAACGAAAAAACATGAAGGATGCAATTACTCAATCTGAAGAGGGACTTTGAGATGATAAGGATGGAAGAAAAGGAGACTCTACAAGAGTTTTCAGACAGGATAATGACGGTAATCAACAAATTCAGGTTGATGGGAGAAGACCTACCTAATAATAGGATCGTAGAAAAAGTGCTCGTGAGTTTTCCTGAAAGGTTTGAGTCAAAAATTTCATTTCTTGAAGATTCTAGAGATCTGACTCAAATTTCATTCTCTGAATTGATCAATGCCTTTATACGTTTGAGCAAAGACGTAAGTTGAGAAAGGAGGAAACTTAACAAGTTGTTGAAGGGGCTTTAGCAGCAAAAGTCTCATCTTCAAGAAATGTTCGATCCAAATGTGGCATTTGCAATAAGTTTAGCCATAAGGAAGAAAATTGTTGGTACAATCCAAAGACCTAATGTTATAGGTGTAAGAAGTTTGGGCATATCAAATGAAATTGTCAAGTGAAGCCCGAAGAAAATGTCAATTTGACACAAAAAGTTGAGGAAGATGAATTGTTTTAAGGATGGAATATCATCAAGGATTTTGAATCAAGAGGAAATGTTAGTTGAATGATTCAAAATAAGAATAAAATCAGATTTGTTAGTAGATAATTAGATATTTTGAATTAGTTTTATTTTACATAATTACATATTTGATTTACCATGATTCGTGGTATTTTGTTAGCCTTTTAGCCTATATAAGTACGTTTGTTTAATTGAAATAATTTAACTCATGAATCAATAAATTTGAATTCATCATCTCTTCTTTTTATTTTGAGTAATTTTACTTACAATTCTCATGCAAATATCTCTCTCACGGAGCAACGTAGGATTTCACAAAGACAAGATAGAGGCTCTAAAGGTGTGGTATCAATTGTTCAGACTGGGCAGGTCTTTAAATGTATACAATTGAACTTACAGGATCCTACGGGTTTGAATGATAACTCAACTGCAGCTAAAACTATTCTAGATTTTTCTAAAGATCGGTATGCCGGATGTAAGAAAATTGTTCAAGGACATGACAATTTTGTCCAACACTGTCAAGAACCAACAACCAATTAAATTGTTACACCAATTCAAGAATCATTTCCAAATCAAAAACATGTCCAACATTTTAAAAAAGGATATGATGGGTACTTCTAAGGTTTGGCACCGTGAAGCAATAAAGAACAACTCAAACTCGAGAACCGGGGATATCGAGATCGAGAGTTTTCAAATGAACTAAAACACCGGGTGTAGAACGAATAGAGGGGTAAAAGTTAAAGTCATATTCAGGGGTGTTTCTCAAAACTTATCTTTTTTTAACTTCCCCTTAAAAGTTCCTTTTAAGGAGAGTTACTTCTTACTTATCTCCTTAAAAGAAATTTTTAAGTTAAAAAAAGTGTATGAGAAACATTTCATTACTTAACTTTTAGGTTAATATTTCCTTATAAGTATCTTTTAAGTCAAAAGTTATATATTTTGAGAAACACCTCACATATCAAAAACTAATTAAATTTTATTACATCAATGTCTTCTATGTATGCAATTAATCTAAAGCTAATAAAACTCCTAAACAAATAATATCCTAATTAAATAAAATTTCAATCTAACAAAAACGCTAAATAACATAAAATAAAAATCCTAATTAAACTAAACAACTTAAATAAATCACAATATCCGAATAAAGAAAATAATATTGATTTTTTAAAATATCTTAAATCTCAATTTTCAGGCACTAAACAAGCCATTTTCATAAAATAAAGTGAGGCTTTGTGGTGTATTATGAGTTATGTTTAGCCTCCAATTCCTACTCGAAAAAGAGACCATAATTGTCCACGTTCGAACATTCTGACCGAACAATATGTATGAACCTGAATGATCATAATTATGATGCGATTAAAAATCTGTTTTAAAAGGCGGTCAAGGTGGGCGTCTAAGAGTGGTTTTTTGAAACACCGCCCCAATTTTGTATAATCGGGCAGTCAAGTAGGAAATTTTCGCCAAAACTCAGAAAAATGTCGCTAAAAACCAGAAAAGTGTTACCAAAACCTAAAAAATTGTCTCCATAGGAAAAATGTTGCTACATGATTTTTAAATTTTAATATATAAAAATTAATGTGTTTTTTAAATTTATTATTCTAATTCATTAATAAATATTAAATATTTTAAAATATTAATCCGTCTAGATTCCAATTAATCATCAATTAATGCCTGCTTAGATTCTCAGAAACTATAACCGCCCGATTATCATCTAGCATCTTTTAAAACACTGAATTAAAAATAATATCGTTTATTGGTAGGGTGTGAAGGCTAGTAAGAAGAAGAAGAAAGATTTTGTGACAACTAAAAGAGATTGTGGTAAGTAAAGAGTGACAATACTGGAACAAAAAAATTAACATATCTTCTCCTTGAGATATGTGCCACTTATCCCATTAGTCCGTCATTTATGTTGATTCAAGATTTTGCCCATGTTGTTTTTTAATTGTTCTTTCCTTTTTTTTTTATTTAAACAGCTTTATTTGCTTTCTTTGTTTGCTTTTCTTTTTCGTGTCTGGTCTGGTATTTCCCACTTTAGATATATATTAAAACAAAATTTAGCTTTGTAAGCATACATAAAGATGTATTGATTCTGGAAAGGTCTAATACTTTAAAACCTCCCTGAAGTTGGTTCAGAAACCCGTTGTCTCAACTCTCAAAAGGATCAGTTACCCCCCTCAACTTAGCAAAAAGGATCAGTTACCCCCCTTAACTTGGCAAAAATGCACCAGTTAACTCCCTCAATGCCACGTGTCAGAATCTGGTTGGTTTAACTTTTCAAAGATGTCATTTTTCTGATTTTTCTCTCTTTAACCAGAAGTTGACATGTGGCATTGAAGGGGCAAACTGGTGCATTTTTGCCAAGTTAAGAGAGGTAACTGGTCCTTTTTACCAAGTTGAAATGGGTAATTGATCTTTCTAAAAGTTGAGGGTGGCATCGGGTTTTCTGAGCCAACTTCAGGAAGGTATTGATGTATTTGACCTTCTGGAAATAATATAGTAACAACAAAATTAACACAATATTTTACAATTATTTTATAGTTATATTAATTATACTGTATAATTATGTTGTAGTTATATGTATTTAGATTTATAGTTTAAGTTTGAAAGCTTGTATAAAAGTATATTAATTCTACCAATTAAAGTACATAAACAAAGTTGAAAGATGATCATTGAAAAATCAATTCATTTCTCGTTGGAAATGACCATACATTTTAGAAAAGTATATTAGCCCTTGAAATAATATATCAGTAAATAGTAGGCTTTATACATCAACACATCCCTAAATTTGATTCAGAAAAATCGGATATCACTCTGAAGTTATGAAAGGTCCAGATACCCTCTTAAATTATCAATTTCTAACCAGTTAGCTTAATCAATGTCACATATTAGAATCTGGTTGATTTGACATTTCAAGTTATCATTCTTTGATTTTTTTCTCTCAAACCAAAAATTAACACATAATATTAAAAGGATAAACTGATACATTTTAATAAAGAGGGTAACTGATGTTTGTAAAAGTTTGCATTCATCCTAAACACTATAATATAGAACATCATCAGAACATCCAAAAAAATTGAAGATAATGAAATTTAATGAGATAGGGAAGGATGGAGTGGGACCGGAAGATATGAGGAAGTAAGGAGATACGCGTCGTGGCATTGGCGTCCACATGGTGTGTGTCGGTGTCTTTTTATAAAATCAATTCAAATAATTTGATTTTATCCAATATCACCCGTTACTTCTCTCTAGGTCTGTTCGTGGATCAGGCGATTCGAGTCTGTTTCAATGGATCTAGTTTAGACATTTATTTTTTAAAAAAAATCCAATCCGAATCCGAACCCGTCAAAGTTTGAAAATTTATGGACCGAACTTGATCTTTATATAAATAACCAAGCCCGACTCGATGAATAATTTTATTTATTTAGTATATATTTAAACATTATATTTATAATTATTTTAAGATATTATATTTTATCCTATTAAATTTTAAATTTGATTACAATACATGTTACTAAATATTGAAGATTTTAAGTAAATAATACAATTATATTTAAAATTTAAACATATTTTAACTTTTTTATATTTTTTCTATTAATTTAATAAAAAATAATATAACAAAAAAAAACATTCATGGGCTTGGGCAGGGTTTGGGAATGACCTTGTTAGCCCAGCCTAAGCCTGAAGTTCTAAAGTAATTGGGTTGAGCTTGGATAACTTATTTTGTAAAAAACCCACCAAGCTCGGCCCGATCGACGAACAGGTCTACTTCTCTATTGCGATCTCAAGATTTTCCTTCTGTTGGCTTTTATTGCTGCTGTCTCATTCCTCAAAATTATTTTTCCTTTGTACTTTACTTCTATGCCACCACAAGGCCATACAACTTAACGGACCTGCTCATCGGGCGGGTCAGGGCGGGTTTGGTGAGTTTTTTATAAAAAACATTAATCCAAACCCGTACTTTAGAATTTTGGGCTCAAGGCGGGCTTGGGTCGGGCTAACAAGGTCATTCCCTAGCCCGGCCCAAGCTTATGAATATTTTTTTGTTATAAATTTTTTTATTAAATTAATAAAAAATATAAAAAAAGTCAAAATATGTTTAAATTTTAAATATAATTGCATGGTTTTCTTAAAATTTTTAATATATAGTAACATTTATTGTAATTGAGTATAAAATTTAATAGGATAAAATATAAAAATTTAAAATAATTATAAATTTAGTGTATAAATATATAATAAATAAATAAAAGAGGAATCGTAAGGAATACTAATTAATTATATTTAATTGTAATTTTATCCTTAATAGAATATATTAGTAATTTTGTCTTATTATATTTTTTATTTGAAATTATACGTGAATTACAAAACTAATAACAACATTATTTTTCTTAATTAATTTGAATTTCTCAACTTAAAACGATCATATTTCTCATTTTCGAAACAATTCTTTAGAACATTTTGTTCGTTTCATTTTTATCTTTAAAACAATATCCAACTTGATATACTTTCGACAAAAATTGGTATAATTAATGTTATACCAGTTTGCATTTTAGTATGATGTTCATTATATCATATTTCTTTATACAAAAAATCTGGTATAATGAACATCATACTAAACTCGTATAATACGCATTATATCACCTGGAAAAATTCAGGTATATAGAAATCTGGTATAATGAAAATTATATCAAAATGCAAACTCTTATAATATGAATTATACCAATTTTAACTTTCAAATTTTTTTTGTTGAAAGTATATCGAGTTGGATTTTGTTTTAAAGATAAAAATGAAACGAACAATATATTCTAAAGAATCGTTTTGAAAAAATTAACGGTTTGAGATATATGATCGTTTTAAGTTAAGAAATTTAAAATAATTAAGAGAAAAGTTTGTTATTAATAAGGTTAGATAAAATGGAAAAATATCTGTTGTCCCCAAAATGGTGTCCCCTTCCATGTCTCCCATCCATTATTTGACATGTGTAATTATTAATTTATTTTTTTATTGTTTACATTTTCTCTTTCCTATTTTTTATTTTCTCTCTCATGGAAATGGACCAAGTGTCAAATA
>CATIWQ010869648.1:0-27883 GCA_949673415.1 Euphorbia schlechtendalii | reverse complement strand
ATTATGCATAACTAATTAACCATAAAATTAAGAAAATAACTTTTTTAAAAAATATCTCCGGTGGGGATTATGTTCGCCGGCGGCAAACCGGATTCCGGCGAACAGAAATCCAACTGAACAGCTTACAGGCGGATTCCGGGTCCGCCAGTGCAGCGATACAGGCGGACCCGGAATCCGCCTCTGTTGCGGCACAGGCGGACCAGGTGTCCGCCTTCGTTGCATCACAGGCGGACCCGGTTTCCGCCTATAATGCGGAACAGGCGGACCCGGTGTTCGCCTTTGTTAGTCCACAGGCGGACCCGTTGTCCGCTCGTGCTGCGGATCAGGCGGACATCGGATCCGCCTACGCTGCTGGAAAGCCAGTTTTGGCCAGAATCCGGCCAAAATAGTGGTTGGAACAACAATTTCCAGCCACTATTTTGGGTGATTTTAATGTAAGGGTTTTTCGATTTTAAATGAAATCGAAGAAAAAAACTTACCCGGAGTGATTGAATGCGTTGTTGTCGATCCATTAACGAAGAAATCGTTAAAAAAAAAGAGAATTTGTTTAGAGATTTTGTGTTTAAAAGAGAAAATAGTAGGTTAAAGACTAAATATAGGGTTGGGGGTATTATGATCCGTATTTAAAAAAAATACGGGCGGCGCAAAGTAATACCGGGCACAGTAATTCAGAAAAATAATCATAATTGTATTCACTAAAATCATTTTCAGATATTGCAAAAATATAGTTAAAAACAAATGCTAAGGCACAAATGTCTTATTACAAATTTACTAAATTAGTGTCGGAGCAGATATCTTATCATTTTTTTTATAAAAAGAGCCCACTTGAGGTGTTTTTTTTTTTTTTTTTTTGCTTTTAAGGGCTTCCATTTTTAAAGAAATAGACACAATAATTTATCGAATTTATCCCTTATTATTTCCATTTTTCCTTCCTTTAATACTCTAGGGTTTCCGTTTCATCATCGTCTTCTCCTCTTTGTTCTTCTGCTCGCTTTTCTTTTGTAGATTTCTTGTAATCCAATTAACCATGGACGGTCAAGACCACGATTCGATTCCTGGAGGAGAAACTAACGATGTCAAATACGCCGACCACCACTTCGGAGAAGATAAATCCCATTCTCATACTGGAGATGGCGCTAGTCCTGGGTACGTTTTTCTTCAAATGCTCAAAATTACCTTCTCTTTGGCTTAATGCTTGCTCTGATTTTGCTGTGGTTGGTATAAATTTTGGCAATAATGAATGGTATACAATGTATATTTTTTATATTTGAATAAATTTGTTTCATCTTTTATTATAAATGAATTTGTTTCTTTTGATATCCCGTGAACATTAAGCTTTTGACTTGTAGTATAAATCTTGGAATTTTAGTCTCCTATACCAACTGAATTTATCCCCATGTTCATACTATTTATGCCATGCCATATTGTAATTCTTTATATTATTGTTGATTTCCTTATAGTGTAGTGCTTTCTTTATTGTTCTTGAACTTTGTTGAATTCTGAATATTGATTGAATTCATTGTTTCATTTTACTCAAAAAAAAAAAAATGGCGCAGAAAAATATTTGTTGGAGGTTTAGCAAGGGAGACTACTTCTGGTTAGTCCTGCAACTAGAAATTGATGGTGTTATTCAATTTTGAACTATTTTATGTTCTTTTACAGCTTTTGTTATTGTGTATTGTGCAGCACAATTTATTAAGCATTTTGATAAATATGGTGAGCTTACGGATTCTGTTATCATGAAGGACCGGAAAACTGGTCAACCTCGTGGTTTTGGGTTTGTCACATATGCAGATCCATCAGTTGTTGATCAAGTTATTCAGGATACACATATTATTAATGGAAAACAAGTATGGCTGACTTGAATTTTCATTTTACAATGTAATACTCATATCAGTTTAGTAATTTTAGCCACTTTGTAAATTTTCAAATTTGCCTATGCATTTTTTAGGTAGAAATAAAACGAACTATTCCGAAGGGAGCTGCTGGATCTAAAGATTTTAAGACCAAGAAGATATTTGTTGGTGGAATTCCTGCAACTGTTAATGAAGGTAATGAAGTATATACTATATAGAAATTAGAAACTATAACATTTCTATCCTTCAATTACAATTTTACTAAAATGCCAATCTGGCCTGTATCTTTTGACAGATGAATTCAAGGAATTCTTTTCACAATATGGAGAGGTCACTGAACATCAAATCATGCGGGACCATGCCACTAATCGCTCTCGTGGCTTTGGATTTATTACATTCGAGGCAGAGCAAGCAGTAGATGAAATTTTGGCCAAGGGTAACAGGCTTGAGTTGGCCGGATCTCAGGTCAGTGGATAACCTACTAATAGCATTATCATTTTTTCGTTGTGATGTGGTGTCTTCATGACCGGCTTCATAATCACAATAAAAATGAAAAATGCAAAATGCTGCTGTCCACATTCTTTGTTGTTGATACTCATAATTATATACAATTGTTTGTTATTGAATACCTCAACTCTGTCCTTCAAAGTTTGAGATTTCAATCATAATATGTAGGCATTCTGCAATGGAAAAGATAGCATATTGTGGGAAATTTAAAGTGTTTTAGTACTAGACTAGTAGAACCTGAAATAATTTCTATCTGAAGGAAAACAGCTCTTAGATGTGCATTTGTGTAAGATGACGTGATATAGTTATATTTGTGGCCTTTTGTTTGACTTGAAATCTCGGTGACTACTTGTTAAATGACTTCAATCTTCTGGGTGGTTCAATTCGTGAGCATGCCTGATCAATCCATAAGCAGTATCCATTAACATCTGAGGCTTAATTTAAATTATGACTGCAAAAATGGAATAAGTTTTTTTATCTTTTAAGTTTCAAAACAGAAACTAATCTGTTGTTTATTTAACATAGTTCTTAATTTCAATCTGGTACAGAGTTCCACTTTTAATCAATTCTGCTATCTCTTCTGATGTAGTATTTGTGGAACCTAAATAGTTTTTTTATGCAAAATTACTTTCGCAGATACTTGAGTAGTTTTGACAAACCTGATTTCTCGTCTTTCTATCTCTTGAACTATATCATCTCCATTTGCTAAAAAATCCAACTAAAGATTTAGACTTAATCTCTGATGTTCGCTGACTATAGTGAACTTTAATGACTAAAATGATTTGAAATATAGATTTTTGAGCAAACAGTATAGTGAAGCTCAGTAGCATTATTGTGTATTTGTACTATTATATAAAATAATAATAAGAATTTGTTTTATTTTGAATGTGACAAGAGTTGACTCAACTTTAGGAGATTTTTATAAAAAAATTGTTAACCTGTTGTACAGGACATTGTTTTGAGTATGGAATCCTTTTAATTTTGTTATAAGTATAACTGGATGAATCAAGAATGCGATTGAAAATGCATAATGGTTCAAATGGATGCATATACTGATGCTCTTATGTTTCTACCACCCCATAGTATTCCTTATAGTTATTATAAAAATAAACTTCGGCAACAGTGACCACTAATAATGTTGCCCTTTTGAGTGGCTATGGGAGTGTTTGAAGGTAAGTCAAAATGTATTATACCCATAGTCAATCATATGAAAAAGTATATGGCCCAGCTGATATTTTATCTATGTTTCACATGGTGTAAGGTGCATTAAGGCTGTGTAAGAGAGCTAAGTCACAAGAGAGATGATTTTTTGCAAACCAGTTAAATAAGTCTAGAAATAGTCTTGTGTTAGACAGTGAATTGAATATTCATATTCCTGATGCAGGTGGAAATCAAGAAGGCGGAGCCAAAGAAGCCTAATGCTCCACAACCCTCATCTAAGCGTTATAATGATTCCAGACCCGCATATGGTGGCGGGTTTGGTAATCCATATGATGGATTTGGAGGCGGTGGTTTCGGCGGCGGCGGCGGTGGTGGCGGCAGTGGTGGCCCTTATAGGTCCACTGGGGTTTACGGAGGTAGATTCGGATATGGTGGGGGTGGATATGGTGGAGGCGGATATGGCGGGGGTGAATATGGTGGATATGGTGGTTATGGTGGTACTGGCATGGGGGCTTATAGAGGACAAGCCTCAGCATATTCAGGTCGTTACGGTGGCGGTGGTGGTGGCGGCTTTAGCAGGGGTTATGATTTGGGAGCAGGTTATGGTGGTCCAGGTGAGGGTTATGGTGGATATGCTGGTGGTTCTGGTGGTTATGGTGGCAATTACGACACTGGTAACCTTGGGGGAGGTTTTGGAGGAGGCGGCGGGGGTTCGTTCTATGGAAATAGAGGGGGATATGGTGGTTCAGGTGGCGGCAGTGGTAGTGGTAGATACCACCCATATGGGAGGTAGTAAGTTTCCGGGAAATATTTTTGGGATCATAGATTTGTACCGGCAGAGTGAAGTTATCACAGCTGTAGTTTTTTCGAGCTTTTGTTGTTAATTGATAGAGATCACTTTCCCCTGTTTTCGCTTCTCTTAAAGACTGGGTTTTTGCTGGAGTTTTTTCAGTGAGCATCTGGTCACTTTGGTAATTTGATTTACTAAGACCATTAGATTTTAGACCTTCAACTTTTACCCTTTCCTATTGTTGGCATTGGTGATTTAAACTGCGCAGATGTATCCTTAACCTGATTATAAATGATACCTAAATGGTTGATTTACAATTTGCAAGAACAACATCCACTAGACACCGTTTGGGGAACATAACTGATTACTCCCTTATTTTTTCACGTGCCATAATTGTGTTGTTCTTATGTTTATTCATTATCCGAGCTCTTAGCCCTTGTTCGGTTATGGCTCTTTTTAGTTATAGTTTTGTTTAAGTTTCTGTCTGGATCTATGATATGATTTGCTCTAAATTTGTATTGAGAATAATAGAGGATCATGAAAAACCACCAATTTCATTTGCCTTGTAACTATGAAAAGAATAATGTAACCAATTCAGGAATTTTAAGTTAGAACCGTAAATATAACTCATAGTTAATTCTTTTATAACAAATTCTACTAAGAATTTTTTCTAACTGAATTCTGACTCTTCACCATTACGATTAAATTACAAATTTATTTAAATTGTCAATCGACTTGGTTTTTGTGTAGGGGTAAATTGAGATCAATTTAACTAAAAAAGGATACTGTAGGAAACACAGAATTAGCAAAATTGTTTTTTCGTTTTAACACATTTTATTTTTGTTGGGCTAAAAATCAGAGAAGAAAAAAATCTGGTATTTTCCTGGCTTTCGTTGTCTCTCTCATCGTGATCTCATTTTCTCACACAAACAGCAACTGCTCTCACAAGGGAAGCGATAGAGAATGGCTATGGCTTCATTGAATCCAGCAATGTATAAGAACGTGAGGGATTCGATGCTCTTTTTGTGTTTTATTTTCACAATTTTGCTTATTTTTTCTAATTATATGAATTCGTACTTTCAGTTTTTCGTTTTTCTTCTTCATTTTTCCTGAATCTGTCTGATATTCTTAACAACATTCATCGCAGGCGTCAGCTCTCAATATATCTTGCAGAAAGAAGGAACGTGATAGGGATCATATCCATCCTTATAAAGTCATCGAAATCACACCCCCTCCTAAAAATCTTGGCATCCGCTGTTTTCCCCCAGTAAGTCTTAGCCTTACCTCCTTGTCAATATCTTGAATTTCTCTGATAGTATTTAATCAATACGCAGTAAAGCTTAATTTGACCTTATTGTTTAACTACTTTCTTTTTCTTTCGTTTGAGTCTGCTTTTTCTTCATTATTTTATCAATTTATGCTCTGTTGATAATCTTATTCCTAGTTTTACTGATAATGGATCAAACATGAGGCTTTTGTTTATAGTATCTTTTATCTGTGATAAGTTGAAGGTAACTTAGAGGTTAAACAAATGCTTTGAATAATAAATAAAATATGAATCCATTAATAATAGTAATAGTAATAGTAATAATAATAATAATAATAATAATAATAATAATAATAATAATAATAATAATAATAATAATAATAATAAGAGTGATAATAATAATAAGAGTGCAATAAGTATTATTTAGGCAGTCATTGATCATGTTAAATAACCAAGTTTGTTGGAAGCAAAAATATTCACGGATAGCTTAGTGCAATAAGGAAAACAGTATATTAGAGACAAGGTTCAGAAGCTAGTGCTAGCAACAAGTAAAACTTTTGAAGAGGGTAGGACATCCATGTTTAATCATAGTTCAGCCTCCCCAAGAGAATAGACCCATTCAAATAAGGAATTGATAAGCTTCCGTTAATGTCTATGTCTCTGTGAACGTTTTTTGGATTTTGGGTAAGAACTTGAAACCCTGAACCTTGTAGTTGCAGCTTCTTATTTTGTTCCTGTTTGTGTAAGATACAGAGATAAATTCTACGTGCAAGTGCAATAAGCTCTGGCTTGACGAGATTTGAATCAGCTCCGAGGTGGTAGTTGAGAGTTTGAAGTCCGAAACAACTGTATAGTCACATGAATTAAAAAGAAAAACTTGAACTCGAAACGTTCTCTTACTTGTTGCCTGTCCAATCAATGAAGTAGGCAGTTGGCTTTTTATGATAAGGGTATAAAAACCAATTTGAAAGTGTATGTGATTAAAAGGAGCTTCCACTATGTTTGATGTGCTTAGTGATTGAATGTAGCAAGTTAAAAGTGAAATTATAAAAGCAAAGTCAGACAGTTCCTCAAATATACCTTCATTTATTCAGCTGAATTATGCTTTGTGGACTAATTTAACCACGTAGAAACTTACCATTGGAATTTCTCATTACAGCTGTAACTGGCACCTGATTTAAATATTTTGGACTTCTATTCTATGGCTTAATATATTTTAGCTGAGCCAGACACAGCGTTTCCCCTTTGTTATTCTCTGCTAATTCCTTGCCAGGATATGTCTCTAGCTTGCTCTGCTCTGCATAGTCTTGACTCTTGAGTCTTTCTAAGTAATCATGATGTTCTTTACAAGGTTTAACTATTGGATTCCAACAATTGCTTTTAAAGATCATGTCTATCTTGAGACTGTGCAAGCTTAACTTTCACCCCAAGCCTCTTTTTCTATCTTCCAAAAGCAACAAGCCAAAACTGAAATATGGGAGTGAATCTAGACATCCTTAGGGACACAACAATTATATGATTGTCTTCGCAATTAGCATCACTATCTCAACATGTATCAATTATCATTCTCCCATAATAGAGCCTACCATTCAAGCATTTCTAGCCAATAAAATGGTGGATGTCGTCTTAGGGCCTCACTCATTTGTCACTTCCACATCTACAGCTTCATTTTCCGAAATGAACAACAAATGCATCATAATCACACTGAAGAAAAAAGGTAATAAAATTAGATGAAGGACCTCAAAATGAAGTTTGAAATATTAAAAATCTCTGCCAAAAGAAGCTTGAGGCTTGAAAATAGGCTGCGGTTCATGTCTTGAATGTAAAATTTCACCTACTTGTCAATAGAAGAAATTTACTGATGATGAACAAGGATTCATGATGGACTTTTATTTTTCATTGGAGCTAGGAAAAGTGGATTGGCAGCTTTGCATTACAGGTAGTTCATTATATTGAAGTTTAAAGACATAAACATTTCTGTTATGAAAGATACATGAATTTGGCATCGCCAAATCCAAAAACTCGAACAGTTAGCTTAGGAGGGGTCCCTACGCAATTATTTACTGCTACCTTTGCTTTGTTATTTTTCACTGAGTTGTCTCAACGCCATTGTGCTTCCATGATATGGTTTATTAGAATGAACTGTAGACAAAACTTGAATAATCCATCTGTCATCTTGTTTATGTTAGTATTTCATTGATTCAATCAAAGGAATGGTAGGCCCAGTTTCTTTAAAAAGCTACATTGTTAGAATATGATTTTAATTTTTAGGTTTGTTGTTGTTGTTTGGGGGGAATTTTATGTATCAGAATATGCAATGTGGAGAAAGTGTGACTATAGAAGGCCAAACATACACTATATCAGCTGTAACGCATCGATACCAGCTCCGAAAAGGGAAGTATGAACCGAGTGAGAAGAGACTAGATGTGTTGTCCACGGCAAGATACTTGGTTAACTTGTATTTAGAAAATATACTAGAACAATCTTGACATTCATGGCTTTGCTTCTTAACCCAACTGTAGTTGTTTATTTGATCATGTTTCAAATTATGTCTAGTGACAATTTGAGAGCATTAGTGTTGATGCACAAAAAATAATTCTATGATACGAGCTCTGAATTGGCGCTTTAGTCAACGTTTTTTATTATATGTAGCAGAAATTTAGAGTGCTGAAATTGGGTCGCAATAAATCCTTTGTGTACATACCAATTAGATTTGATTCAATTGATACATTGACAAAGATGGACAAATTTTCAAATCACTATGAAAAAGAAATTATTCGCTGTATCCTGATAGGAAAATGATAAACAATTCATTGGTTTGTAGCATGTGTTCACGTAGCATAGAATAAGTGCTAGCTAATTGAAAATGGAAAAAAATCTGCTATCCTGGATTGTGTGTCCATTCCATGTCTCCCATTCAGATATTGACAAGTGTTAATTATTTTTATTTTTTTCTTTACTTTTAATTTCTCTCTCCCACTAATTTATTTCTCTTACCTACATGTCAACCACATATCAATATCTGAATGAGAGACATGGAATGGGACACATAATCTGGGACAACAGATTTTTTTCATTAAAAATAACAGATTTTAGGCAATATAATTAATTCCGGATAATGACTAATATAACAACAAACTATACTATTTCCTTGAAAAAGTTTTATGGCATTATTCTATTTATTCTGTTAGAGAATCCAATGCCCATTCAAATTCTTATTCTCTCCTCCCCCTTATTTTTTACTTGTCATAACAAAAATTTGAAAATCCAATTTACTTTCTCATTCTCAGAATTTTTAGTTTTTTTCCATGTTTCTTCTTCCAATTCTACCCTCGTTTATTCATTTATACATAGCATTGACTGCACAATTTAAGTTGGGAAACTAAGACATTAATTAATATTTTTTTAGGGGTAAATAATTATAATCTCCTCATGTTTTGACAAAATACACTACTACCTCCCTATGTTATGAAAAATAATTATAACCTCCCCACATTTTACGATTTTCATACTACAACCTCCGTGCATCTTTAATTATATGTAATTCTATCAAAATTCTTAGGTTTAATGCATCTGCACCCCTTGAACTTGTCCAAAAAGAGCTGTTGTCACTCTGAACTTTGAAATGTGACATATAGCCCCTTGTACTTGTCTAAAACGCGTTACTTTACCCCCTCGTAAAAATATCGGTTTCAAGAACAAGAAGATGAAAATGACGGGCCAAGAATCGATACAATATTATGATTAATTGAAGAAAATATTTAGAATAAAGATGAAGTTTTGAAGAAGACGAAGAACATGTATTAGGGATTTTGAATGGTAAGAATTAGAATGTTATGGATTTTTTTTATTCATTTTCTATTCCACAACGTACTTCACGTGCGTGTATTTTGATGGTTATCCATGTAGCAAGCCAGGTCAGCACAATGGGGTAAAATGACACGTTTTAGACAAGTACAGGGGACTATCTGTCACATTTCAAAGTTCAGGGTGGCAACAGCCCTTTTTTGACAAGTTCAAGGGGGTGTAGATGCATTAAGCCAAATTCTTAACATGACGGGTATTTGTTAGTATATTTGTTTGTATGAGGTTTGTAATAGACCTGTTCACAGGCCGGGCGGCCCGAGCCCGTTTCAACGGCCGGGTTTGGACACTTTTTTTTTTCAAAAACCCGGCCCGAGCCGGTCAAAGCCCGAATTTTTATGGACCGGGCTTGGTTTTTATATAAATACCCAAGCCCAGCCCGAACCCGGCTCGACGAATAATTTTATATATTTTACTATATATTTATACATTAAATTTATAACTATTTTAAAATTTTATATTTTATACTATTAAATTTATATACTTGACTGTAATAAATTTTACTAAATATTAAAGATTTTAAGTAAACAATGCAATTATGTTTAAAATTTAAATATATTTTGATTTATTTTATATTTTTTCTATTTAATTTAATAAAAAAATTTATAACAAAAAAATGTTCACGGGCCCGGTCCGGGCTTGGAAATTACCCTGTAAACCCGGCCCGAGCCCGAAATTCTAAAGTATGGGCTTAGGCCGGGCTTGGGTTAATATTTTTATTAAAAAACCCGCCAAGCCCCGCCCGAACCCGGCCCGGCCCACCCGACAAACAGGTCTAGTTTGTAATAATAAAAAAAGTACATTTTTGACCATTTGTAAGATATTTTTGTAATTTGCAATGTATAATTTCATTAGATAAAATAACAATAAATAACTTTTTTGAAAAATTTTAATCCATAACATGTTAAAATATGATATATATATATATATATATATATATATATATATATATATATATATATATATATGTATATAGGATCAATTTTTATTCATAAACATATATTATGTTAAAAAATGTGATATAAAATGAGATAATATCTAATAAAAGGAAGTTGTAGTATGAAAAATACAAAATATAGGGATGTGTAAATTATTTTTAAAACACAATGAGATACTAGTGTATTTGTTCAAAACACAAGGAGGTTATAATTATTTACCATTTTTATAGAAACAGATTTTAGTTAGCAGAGACGAACTCTGACTTTACGGGATAGCAATTGATATAACACGGAATATTATTTATTAGGGTAAACTTAAAAAAAAGTACCCCGTGGTATCGACCGTTTTCAAAATGGGCTTGTGGTATTTCAGGTTGCAAAATGAGTTCGTGATTTTGCACTGTTAGCAAATCAAGGAATTTTCCTTGACACCTTCAATTTTGCTGATGTGTCAAGAGGCAATTTTGTAAATACTTTATCTTCTTCATCCTTGCTCTTTCTAAACCCTAACATCCACCTTGATCTACACTGTTCAAGCAAATTCCACAGCTGAATCTGCAAAACAAGAACAAATCGAAAATTCCTTTTAATTATTGGACGTTTCATATTTCAGTATTTAAATACGAAAGTGACGGCATAAATAATATACCATGTACATGAATAAATTAGAGTAAATTGAACAGTTGAAATAATAGAATTTGGTAATTATTTTTGGGTTTCTCAATTGTGTATACGAAGTTTCGAATCCATTTCAGATCAGCAAATGAAAAAGCAGGGCTGGAGCAAATTAGGGTTTTATTAGAATCACAAAATTGAAATCATGGAGGATGAGAAGGAGATGATATCTGTCAGAAACAAGTACAGTATCATCTTCTGTTCAAATAACTCAGATCGTCTTTTGCCTTTTGTTTTCAAATCGTCTTCAGCTTATTTTTTCAAATCGTCTTCTGTTCAAATAACTCAGATTTGAACAACTTTCGTCTTCAAATTGTCTTCTGCTTTTGGTTTTCAAATCATCTTCTACTTATTGTTTTCAAATCGTCTTTTGTTCAAATAACTCAGATTTGAACAACCTTCATCTTCAAATCGTCTTCTGTTAAAATTTTTGTTGAAATTTTTTGATGTTAGTATTTGAATTGTCTTCTGATAATCTGAATCACGATGAATCATTGTGCAAAAGGCTGTTCTCAAACCTATACCCATTCTTAATCGTGATTTGTAAGGATGAACAAGAAGAATATGTGGAAATAGAAAAATTGAAGTTTTGTTTGAATAGGTTAGAGGGAAAAACGAGCAATAAGAGCATGAAATCAAATGAAAAGTAAAGAGCAAAGAGAAAAATGGCAAGATTGAAGAAGTTTTTTCTGAAATCATGGATTTTAGGGTTTAGGAAGTGCAATGATGGAGAAGACAAAGTATTTACGAAATTATCCCTTGCCACGTCAGCGAAATTGACAGTGTCAAGGAAAACTCCGTACAAAGTATTTACGAAATTATCCCTTGCCACGTCAGGAAAATTGACAATGTCAAGGAAAACTCCTTAATTTGCTAATGGTGCAAAATCACAAACCTCATATTACGACCCGAAATACCATAAGCCCTATTTTGAAAAGGGTCGATACCACAAGGTACTGTTTTTAAGTTTACCTTATTTATTATTCAATCTTAAGATGATATTTTGCTCGCAATAGATTAAGTTGTAATGATTTTTCTTTTATTTCTAAAAACAGCCTTTTGATCCCTTACAGAGCTGCACGCATTGAACATGGTGTACGGTGTTGGTGGCTTTCCAGTTTCCATTTAACTGAATCAAGAAGTTTTTTACTTTCAAGTTTGAATAAGTTAGCCAAAAAAATATTAAGGGCTCGTTTGGTTGGCGGAATAGCTATTCCGCGGAATAGAAGAAAAACAAATACAAAAAGGTGGAGTGTTTGCCTAGAATCCGTTGTGGGGATAGAATAACTATTCCGAGCTATCATACAACTCATGGAATAGCTATTCCCTTCTCGATAGGAGGAATAGCTACTTCATGAGTTGTATGATAGCTAGGAATATCTATTCCATCCCGACGACGGGTTCTAGGCAAACGCTTCACATTTTCCATTCGTTTTTCTCTTATTCCACCAACCAAACGAGCCCTAAGAGATTCTAGCATTGTTAAATTTGAAAAAAAGTATCCTACCAACATAGGCGGAGCCAAGGGGTAGCGGAGGTGGTCGGTCGCCCACCCCCTTCGCCGGAAAATGTGAAACTCCCAATGTACGTTGATGCTCTCGCCTTCTCCTTTAGCAATTGTCACCGCCTGCAATATTGAGTTGAACTATTTCTTCCTTTTTTGTTACAATTCATATATGTTAGACCTATTATACAAAACAACATCGTTTTTTTGTTTTTAATTTTACAGACTTCAAACTACATTGTTTCAATATGTCGAGAGTTAGGTTATGTTTGTCTGTAAACTGAGTCACTTAACACGTTTGCTACTTCGATTTTAACTAATACACCATTGTACGCCCCAGTCTCCTCTACAAGTACAAATTGTCACCACCATCAATAAAGGTTCAAAACACCGGCAGCCTACAACGAGTCCAAGCTCCAAACGCCTCTGCTTCCTTAATTTGCATTTTGCTTCAAGTTTCAACAAAGAACAAAACTTTGATTTGTTTTCCTTCAAAAATTAAATTGCAGTTTATTACTCACTTGATTTGAAATTATTTCAATTTTACTTTCTTAGTTGATATAAATTTTGAAATTGAATGGATTCCTGTTTCAAGTTTCATGTGCCTTTTGCATATTTTGTTTTATTGATTAGCTGTTTTAGTTTTATTTATTAAATTCTTCAAATGTTGAAACTCAAACTTATATATTTAATTAGAGTAGAAATTTTGTAATTAATAAACTTTTAGTATCTTAAGTTGAAAATTGAAATCTTAGTGTCTTAGCTTCACACTTACAGTAACCAAAAAATTGTTACAGTTGCAGAACATGACTAAATTGAACAATGAACAACTTAGCTACAGAATCTGAATAATTAAGTAAAACTACCATTTAAGTGCAACACAGAAGAATTGATTAAATTAATTTGCTTCCAATTTGTTATGGTTAACTTTTTATAGTTCTAGTTTGTTTTTTTATCATTATTTCCAATCTAGTGATGATTTTGAGAATGAAATAAGTGACTCTGGAATTGAAGTCTTTAAGTGGTTTATGTGTATTTGAGAATATGAACCCACTTTCACTTACTTTACAGATATATATAATCTTGTTTGCATAGATTTACTTGGTTGTTTTGCATGTCTTGATCCTAAGTAATGTTTTGTCATCTTACTAAGCTTTACCAAATGCCTTCTCAAAAACTGAATGCCCATGCATGCTACAAGAATTTTAAAGTTTTCTATGAGATATAGCATAACACAATCAATTTTTTTTTGTGGTCAGTTTGGGAAGTCTTGCAATACATATATACATAGTACATAGAAATTGATAAATTTCACTTGAAAAAGTTTTGGCTGAAAATTCTTTTGCAATAGTACGTCTACCCTCCTAAGGACTTCTGGCTTCACCACTGCCTACCAATAACTGGAAATGGTGATCAACATACGCCATTTGGAAGCCATTGTTCCTTGAAGAAGGAGAGGGCATTTGGGAGAGGAGAATATGGAAATAAAATGAATGTTGGGCTTAGAAAGCGAAGGATATTTTTGATACTTTAATCATTATGTTAGATAAGTGATAAGTTTAAATACCAATTTTGAAGTTTATGTGCAATTGTGTTATTAAAAGTAAAGTTAATATAACATTGATAATTTTAACTTCATTTTTGCATGATTACTGAATTTTTACAAGGGTTAGTAACCATTGGTTTGCCATTACAAGTGGATAAACAAAGAATCATTCACCATAGATTTGTAATATGAGATTTGATTAAATAGTGCTAAATATAAAATAATTGTTACTTGGTGATAAAAGTATAACATTTCAGTTCACACTGAAAACGATAAGAGTTTCAAAGCATGGTATTATGATTGATTGGTCATATATGATTGATTATACGTGGCAGTATCCGAACCTTGAGAATGATTGAAAAATACCATAGGCCCCACCAGAATCCAACTCTTCTGTAATCGACGGCGTATAGGAGGTCAATCATAAATGATAAATCAATTAAATAGCAGCTCAAAACTCTCACTACAGTCTAGAGCCGTCCGATCAGCATATTAATCAAACAACCACCATATGCTTACCTGGGCCCTACAATTACCATAATGGACCCGCGTTGAAACATGCCAGAGGATTGATGGTCCTATGTGTCCCATTGGGCCCGCAAGCAAAATATAGAGATAAGTGTTTGGCGCCAAAAAGGGAGCATCAGTGAAAAGACTTTTTTGTCCTTGTTACCGTGATAGTTAACTTTATACGAGGCTTAGCATCAATCACCTGAAAATTTTTCTAAAAAATCTACTGTGATTCTAAATTTATAATATACTTTTTTTTAAACATGTTTAAAGACACCATTGATATCATATGCCAGTTTTTTGATAATTTAATTATTTAAATATATTATTCTTAATTACTTTTCAATTAAAAATTGACACGTATCGTTTATTAAATTAATAGTTATATTTGTTTAGTTCAAGGGTTATCTGAAACTTTTGAAATTTCATGATAATAATTGAGTTTTCAGAATTACTTAAAAGATGATTGATGCGTAGGTCTTTAATCACCCTTCCCTGCTTTTCAGATTTGTGTTTTTATAATTGTTTTAATTTTTACGAAATAACAGTTAATTTGCTTTGTTTATCATCTTAGTAGTGGTTTGATGTTTGATTTAATATTGATAACGAGTGAAGAAAGTAAATTTATTAATTACTTTTTGAAAGAAAATAACCATGAATAAAAATCTGCTTTAATTTCTTGATTTCAATTTTTAATTATCTTGACGAAAAAATTTTAAGGTTAGAAATACATATTTTCTAGATTACTCTAGCTCAATTAACTAATATATTTGAATGAAGTTTTTTTAATTAGTAGTAGTATTTTTAGTGACATTTGTATTGAAATTGGTAAGCTTTAAAAATTTTAAATCTATTCCATATAAACATTATAATTTGTAACAAGCCAAAATACTAGTTTTTTCTGTCAAGTTGAGATGATAAAAAATAATACATTTTCTGATAAATGCCATACATTATGACTTGAATTTTCAATTTCTGTTAATTGAAATTTGATTAACCGGCAACTCTTGAATAAATGGATTGAAATTCGAGTTTGAATTCCGCTAAATATATTCGCACAGAGGATTGATGAGTGTTAACTGTAATTAAAATTCAAATAAAATGTTTACAACATGAAGATACTTGTAATTTGTAAAAAAAATTGACCAATAAATTTTTAAGAAGAATATCATAACAACCGAAAATGAAACGAAATACGTAATTTTTCTTGGCGTTTGATGTTTTGCAAATTGCAGTCAATTGTTTTGGTATATGCAGGGTAAATGATGTGTAGAATTATAAGTAGTTGGTAGTTCAATGTGATAGAAAGAAAATCGGAGGCTCAGTACGTAATACTCCCTCCGACTACTAAATATTATCGTTTTAAAGGGATATCGTTATCTCTTTTTTATTGTCATTTTGTATTTCCAATATGTTTTTTTTCAAGTTTTCTATTCCTACACCTATTAATTTGTTCAACTTCCAAGATAATTATATTCTAATCTCCAATAACAAGAGAAGATTATAGGTCAAATTGTTTTTATTGAACAAATTAATAGTCTTGAAAATTGGATAGGACATTTATGAAATGGTAAATTAGTAAATCATCTCATTTAGTTAGTTATCATCTTAAAAACCGTGAATTAGTTAAAATGATAATATTTAGTATACGGAAGGAGTATGAAAGAAGTTGGAGGCGGTTAATGACTTGTGCTGAGTTTTTCGTAGCGTTAATAATGAATTAGGGTGGCGTTAATTAAAAATATTAAAATAAGCAAACAAGTACTCACTGTATAAATGTTGGCCCATGACATTGACAGCTGTCCACATGGATAATGCCGGGGAGTTCACGTGCGCGCATGTGAGGGGTTCCTCCTCCTCGCCGATAAGCTTAATTTTCCTTAAACCCATGTTATTATTGATTTAATAAAAACACAAATTTGTAGGTGTTTTGATATTGTCACATGAAGGAGAATAAGTTTCGTAAAGAAATGACAGTGAATTCGTGAAATTTATATGATTTAATAAAAAAATTACATGTCAAATGAGCATCATAAAGTAACTTGTATCAAAATATATTATATTTGTCAAATGGTCATTGCATCATTAGTTCTTCAACAATTAGTATATTATTTGAATATATTTTCCATTTCTATAGCTGAATCATTTAATAGGAATTTTAGTACTAATAATTTTCTTTTATAACAACCAAGGTTAAGACACATGAAAACATAAAAAAGCAACTCAAGTGACTCAAAGAAATTTGTATTTTGATTAATTTTTTATAGTTAGTTTATTGTCAATAGATTTAATATTTATTATTTATATAGGCATGATAATATTTAATTCAAAAGAAAATAATTTCACGCTTTTTTAAAATTCAATCAATTTTATTCATCTATCCAATTTTAATGCTTAATATTTATTTTTAATTATTTGTAAAAACGATGGTGTAAATAAATCTCGAGTAAATTAACTGAAATTATAAATGATTTAGTGGTTGAGACAGAAAATGTAAATTTTAAAGGTCACAGGTTCAAATCACATCCGGATGGGTTGAAGATTTTCAGTGTAAGTGAGAAATTTTATTTTAAAAAAAAATCTCTAATTTAGGAATCTTTATCCTATAAAATAACATTTACATAAAATATGCTTAGTATATTTTTTATCCAGCAATACGACTTTTGTAGAGAATATCTTGTTCTTTTTTTCTCGTTCTAAAGAGAGCTCTACTGTTTTAATTTATTATTATAATGTTCTTCATCCAAACCAAATAATTAATCTAAAAAACCCCCTAAAGATATTTGATTATCCAAGTATTTGCTTGTGAGGTACAAGCAATTCATAATTAATTTCAAAAATAATATTAAAACCATAAAACGACAGAATTAATTAACAGCTAAGATTCCCCCTTTTCATTTCAGTACCAAAATTACTGCTTTATCATTATGCTCTCTTTCTCCCCTTCTTCGTCTTCTTATTTTTCCCATTCTCCGGTTATCGGTTCCCTGTTCCGATCGGATTTGAAGAGCTGATAATTAACAACTCAAAGTTGCTCTGCATTCTCTTCTTCCTCTCTGTTTCCTTTGCTTTCTTTCTTTTGTCACAGCCATGCAAGATTGCTTCTTCTGCGTTGCTTTCTGTTTTCTTTAATCAGGTATTTACATCTTCTTGTTTCTTTCCTTTGCTTTTCTGTGGTATTTTTTGAACTGAAGATACTCCACCTATCGGCGCTTCTTGTTTTTAAATTTTTTCCAAGTTTGGCTCAGTTCCTTTCGGCGCTTAGTTTTGTAATTGGTTAAAGCAATGCTGAAATTTTGTATGTTTATGTTACAATCAAATTGAATCCATTTCTTTATTCTATGCTTAATAGGTTAGATTTTGACAATCATTTGATTGTTTATGACGTAACGTTTGTATATTGATTTCCGCAGTTATAAACCGTTTCTTGTTTTATCCGTCAGGTTTGGAGTTAGTCTTGAGTGTTACTGCATGATGAGTTGGTATGGTATCTGTGGATTTTACAATCTCTTTGATTTTTCTTGTTAGAATACAAATATTGTTGCCAATTTTTGTCTATATATATACTTTGCCTAGTGTTTTTTTTTTTGAAAAACTGCCTAGTGATCTTAATTATTATTTTGAGATATATTTGAATGAAGGCAATTAAATTTCAAGGTTTTGTCATTAATTAGGGCTTGGTTAAAATTCAAATTTTGTGTTTTGATTTGCTGTTATAGTGCTGGTCTCTGGTTGCTTTATGGAGTCATTTGGCAACGGCGGCATCAGTACTTCATCAAAGAGTCAGAATTCAATTCCTAAATTTGGGAATGATTTTCCTTGCATATCTGCTCCTTGTCTTCCTCCACCATCAAAACACTCCAGAGCTGAAGGAGATTCTGCAACTTACTTTGCAAGTTCGAGAAACCCCGACGTGGAGCAGCATCAAAACAGCTCTGTTTCGAGCCAGAATTATATAGTCAAACCAACCCTTGTTCCAATGAAACATGAAGAACTACCAAATATGGCCAAATTCTTTTACAGCTCTTCACATAAGGATGAATCTGAATCTGTTTCCCTAAGCGGGGAACATGATCAATCGATCGCAAGTTCTCTTGAGAAGAAGTTGCTGATGTTTGAAACCAAGCCTGTTGATGGTCCAGAGAGTTTTGATTCAAGCGGCTCCCTTGAATCTGAAAGTGTTATTTTGCAGAATGACCAAATAGCACCTGAACCGCCCTTAACCTTCTGCGCAAGTCCTTCAAACAGTTTGTACACTTCCACTCTATATGCAGAAGCAAAACAAAGTTTCACAAACACAGAAGTTAGTGAAGAAACAAGCTGCATCGAAAAGCCGAGAGATACAGCTGAGATAAATAGTTCCTATGATATTGAGAGCAAAAAGACAAGTATATATAGGGAGAGCACAGATAGCGATATTAGTGATGAAAGCAGCTCAAGTAGTTTGACCCATGCCATCTACAAGCCCCACAAAGCAAACGATATTAGATGGGAAGCTATTCAAGCGATTCGATCTCATGTTGGAGGGCAGTTGGAGTTGAAGCACTTCAAATTGTTGAGGAAACTGGGATGTGGAGATATAGGGAGTGTTTATCTGTCTGAGTTGAGTGGTACAAGAACATATTTTGCAATGAAAATTATGGATAAAACAGATCTAGGAACTAGGAAGAAGCTTCCAAGGGCTCAAACGGAAAGAGAGATACTGCAATCTCTAGACCATCCATTTCTGCCTACTTTGTATTCACATTTTGAGACAGATAGGTTTTCATGCTTGCTGATGGAGTTCTGCCCTGGAGGAGACTTGCATTCTCTCAGGCAGAAACAACCTGGGAAATACTTTCCAGAGCATGCTGCGCGGTTAGAAACTATTTCCTTGTTCCTTTGACCTTTGTGCTAGTGATTTTAATGGTTACCTCTATTTAATTTCTTATAAGCTCTTGCCAATAACTTTTTGTTCTAATTTGTTATTGGTTTTTTAATACAACTAAAATGAGTATTGCAGTTGTTGTTATTTACTAGTAACAACCATGAATCTGATTTGGAGCATTCTATAAGTACTGAATATAATTTTGGACTGAATCTGCACTAGTTTCTTTCCTTTTTACTTTCTTTACTGCTTACCAGTTCAAATTTGGAATAGCATTTGCCATTTAGCTGGTTTGTACTCTGAAATGTGATTTTGTACCTAAAGATATACTTTTATTGTCTTTTACATTATAAGTGCTCGATTTGGCTTTTAGCAAACATATGATCAATGAAAGTTGGCTAGTTTGCTCTTTTAGCTCTTCCGCTTTCGTTGCTTCAATCAAATTAATTTCAAATTTCTTAAGTTCTTCATGGTTTTAAATGACTGCTAGTAATGTAAATGGTTGCAGATTGAAACAAGTACTTGATCACAGAAATGAGTTGTTCAATCCTGTAATTTTCTTTGAAAATCAGATGTGGGTTGAGAATTCAATTTTTTTGCATTACTGTGATTATAAAGTTCCCTGGATGAATTTTCTATGGTTCTGTTCTGCTAAATTTCATCATTCTGCAGGTTTTACGTTGCGGAAGTTCTCCTTGCTTTGGAGTACTTGCACATGCTCGGGATCATATACAGAGACCTAAAACCCGAGAATGTTTTAGTGAGAGAGGATGGACACATAATGCTTTCCGATTTCGACCTCTCTCTAAGATGTGCCGTGTGCCCTACTCTGGTCAAATCATCGCACTCAACCTTGGAGTCGAAGAATTCATCAGGCTACTGTGTGATGCAGCCAGATTGCATCCAACCTGCATGTTTCGCCCCTGGCTTCTTCTCAAGATCCAAGAAAAACAAAAAACCCAAGCCAAAGAACGAGCCACATCATCACAAAGCAACCCCTCTTCCAGAGCTCCTTGCCGAGCCCACCAATGCTCGCTCCATGTCCTTTGTAGGCACGCACGAGTACCTGGCACCCGAGATCATCAAAGGTGAAGGCCATGGCAGCGCTGTCGATTGGTGGACTTTCGGGATCTTCCTTTACGAGCTTCTGTTCGGCAAGACCCCCTTCAAAGGGGCGGTGAATCGGGCTACGCTGTTCAATGTGATTGGACAACCCTTGAGATTCCCTGATTTGCCCCCTGTGAGTTTCGCTGCTAGGGACTTGATCAGAGGTTTGCTTGTGAAGGAGCCGCAACATCGACTGGCCTATAGGCGTGGGGCTACTGAGATAAAACAGCACCCGTTTTTTCAGACTGTGAATTGGGCGCTCATTCGATGCACAAATCCCCCGGATGTGCCGAGACTGGATATGATTGATGTGCTTATGAGAGCTGATTCTAAGCCGAAAGCCGGGAGTACGCCAGGTGTCGATGTGAAGCCTTCTGGTAATTATCTAGAGATCGATTTCTTTTGATGACGCGATTCTTTTGGAGGCATAAGTGATAGGCACATGTGACTTGTCCTGTAAACCATCAATGTAAACAACATTGAGATATGCAAATGCAATTAATTCAGGAATTAAGTTACCGCTTTTTCCATTTCTGTCTTCATGATATCCACTATCATCCAATTCAATCATGAAGTCAACAATAGAAGATAGTTTTAGATACAATTCCAATTAATAAAATTATACAATAATTCAAATTTTGATGGAATTTCTTTTAGTTAAGATTAGGCAGCTATTTGAATTTTGGTGGGAAGCAACTTAGAGAAATTTTTTAATTTTGAAAATAAATAAAAATTTCAGTTTGTTGCTCACATTTGTAAATTAATAAAGCTGGGTCTCTTTCTAACATATGACATGACGTAGTGATCCCAAACAGAAAGATTGACCTTTCAATAGTTGGCAGAGTTACTGTCTGCAAGAACAAAATAATGATAGTCCAATCCGTACGTGCCACGTGTGCGTAGCGATTCTGCGACTTGTTCCCCTAAAAACGTTTGTGCAAACAGCTTGTCATCCTACCCGTTGTTCCCTTTTTTAATACCCTTCGTTTCCTTAGAATTCCGTGACAGTTTCTAATTGAAACTGATATGGCTGATTCTCCACGCTCCATTTCAACTACGTTTTTCACGCGCTTGCTCACACGTATATTCCAAAACACAATTCTTAACTACACCCTCCGTCTCAAAATACCGGACGTTTTAAGATTTTAAAAATATTTTAAAATAATTATCGTTTTAGTATTTCAATATACATTTTTAGATATTTTATCTTTATTTAATGCGTAATGAAAATGATAAAAGGAATGAAGTATTCAATCAACTTTCAAATTAACAAAAATTACAAAGGTAAATAAGTATTTTTATTATTTTAATTAATGTCACCTTGTTATTGACAATCCATCTAAAAAAAGACAGTCATTTTAAAATGGAGGGAGTATATAGTAAGAGACAATGCCAAACTGTTTTTTAAAAGTTCTAATTTCAATTCTTTTAATTTTGAAAAATACAAGTCAGACAGTATTTAATTAAATAATATGAAGAAACAAAATGTGTTATTCAAAATTAAAATATGTAATTTTATCAAAAGTTTGTGATAGCAATTTATCGAGATATCAGTTTGAAAAGTAATACCAAACATACCTTACGAAAAAAAGTTAATTTTTAAAAAAATAAGATGAAATGTTATGAAGTTTGTTGTTCGTAAGTTTTAAATCCAAAACCTCACATTTCTTGAACTTTGCAAGGTGGAAAATTTTTGTTGCATTGATTTTATATTACCTAAAAATTTATGATATATGATAAAAATTTACTAATATAGTCACACATGATTACGATGAGTGAGTTTTTCAATGATGATTTTATACGTTCACAAGACTTGAACCTGGGATATTGCTTAAATGATACTAAAATGTTTACCACTTGAATCAACTTCATTAATAAGTAAATATGATACGCACCGTATCTGAAAATTTTGCCTTATAGAGTACTTAAAATTACTTCATTTCATGTATAAAATTTATATATGTCATTTATGAAAAGAGATTGAATTAAACTCATTCAAAAGAATATTAACATAAAATTAACCATGATATTTTTCAATAATTTCATTTAAAAGCGCTCATAAGTTTTTTCACGTCTGTATTACAATTAAGATTTTCTAGACATGCTAAGAATTTTCAACTCAAGACATAATTTTTATGCAAATAGACACCCAAAATACTAAACTCACTTTTAACAAATCTTTTGTATAAATGGTTATGTAACCATGTGTGTACACAAATTCATACTTTAATTTAGCTACTTATTAGTCTTTATTGCGTACAAACATTTTTTTTGTTTAATTAGATATTTTACGAAAATAACTAACAGTTTTACTTTCCAATTTTATTAATCATTTGCATTTTGCATTAATATTGATTTGGTTGTGAGTACATATTTTGATTCGTGGACATGTTCTACACCAAATGTTCAATCGGCACAATTTCTCCGTTGAAACCGGTGTAACTAAATGCAAAAGAAAGTTTCTACCACCATCAAAGACGGCGCGTTTCTATTTTCACTACTTCCTCCAAAGTCGTAAGCAACGGAAGCAATATTGGAATTGCTTATCGGTTTATATAAAGAATAAAAAACTCCGATGCGCATTGCGCACCCTTCATCGTCTCTCAAATCTCTTATCGAGCACCGTTTCCTCCAATTTAGCCTTCACAATTAGACAACTCAGAAGCTTAACTCCTATCTCAATGGCGGATGCGATCTCGCCTGACAATGATGCCAAATTCGGTTTCACTCGACCTGAGATGTACAACACCAACCTCGCCGGTACTATCGGTGAGTATGACCGACACGTCTTTCTTTGCTTCAAGAACCCTGAAGCCTGGCTTCCACGCGTTGAGGAGTCTGAGACTGATCCCCTCCCCAAGCTCTTCTCCTCCGCTATCAAATCTCGTAAAAACGAGTTCACTGTTAAGGTATTTAGGATTTAGCTACGGCCATATCTCTTTTGTTCGTTTTTGAAATTGTGTTAGCTTCAATGACTGCTGTTTTCTGTTGCTTTGCTTTGGTGTTGATTTTATTATTGTTTTCTGTAGACGAATGTTACTATCTGCGAGGGAGGCGAAGGCACTGGGCTCGAGAATGGAGATGTTTTGATATTTCCTGATATGATAAAATACAAGTGAGTTTCGGTGATGTATTACATTCTTTCTTTGATGAATCTTTTGATATTGGGGTTTAAGTGGTCAATTACCTCAGTTCTTCGACTAAAGTTTTTTTGATAGAGTTTGTTCTAGCTTGGGGTTCAATCTGGAGCTTTATTCGGAATATAGTTTCAGATGGGATTCTCACTTTCTAATCTCTGATCAGATTGGGATCGAGATATGACTTGTTTAACGTTTTGGTTGTTGTTTATTTTGATTTTGGATAAATTCAAACTCGTGTATTATTGAGTTCAAAATGCAGTCTGCTTTTCAAATGCCGTGTTTGACATGTTATACTTTTGGTGGAAATTACTAGACCCCGTAAGAATTATTTAGCATCATCAACATCTTCTATTCATAACTGAAATTTTTTGTGCAAGTAAATGAAATCTGTATTAACTGGCGCAAGGATTTATTTTCCCTTTCGGAGAAACTTAGAACTTGCTGTTGGTGTCTGATAGTTCCTGTTTCATTTTTACACCTATCTAAGTAAATTGTTTAATAGACTTTCATCTATAATCATTTTAACATTACGTAAACCTACCAAAAATTAGTATTAAGGACGTCTTGTTTGTTCAAATGTTATGTGATTAACTTTTGTTCTAGTTAAGTGACTGCTAATACCTGAAGTGAAGAGATGTTTAGCGCATGATTGTTTTCTATATTTATACATGTTTTTCTCAGTTGTAGTAGTGAGTTTATGTTCTCTTGATAACTAGAATATATTAGTTTCGATAAATTTTCAAACCTGTATTTCTTAATTATGATCCTCTAAATTTGCAACTACAGGGGTTTGACAGATTCTGATGTCGATGGATTTGTTGATGATGTACTTGTGAATGGCAAGCCATGGGCTTCTGGAGTTCAGGAGGTGCTCACTGGTTCACATATCTTTGTATGTGCTCATGGTAGTCGTGATAAGAGATGTGGTGTTTGTGGACCAATTTTAATTGAAAAGCTCAATGAGGGGATTGAATCTCGAGGGCTCAAGGATCAGATTACTGTAAAAGCGTGCTCTCATGTCGGGGGCCATAAATATGCTGGGAACTTAATTGTCTACAGTCCAGACTTAGAGGGAAAAATTATGGGTCACTGGTAAGATTTGGACATATTGTTATTTGTTAATGGTCAAGTTACTTCGGGTGCTTACGATGTTCTGTTCTTACAGGTATGGCTATGTGACTCCTGATGATGTTCCTGAAATTCTGGATCAGCATATCTCCAAAGGAATTGTGATAAAACGGCTTTGGAGGTTTGTTTTCTGTTTTTTGTTTTTGTGAAAATGCCTGTCCTATTCACATGGATATTCAGATGTTTAGCATGACTAATGGCATTTACTTTGTAGATTTGTTTTTCTTCTCTTTGGCATATATTTAATTTTCTTCTCTTTCAAAAGTTAATTTATCCAGTAAATGCTTCATGAACAAGTTGTTATGATTCATTGTGCCTGCATATTAGTACAAACAAACGATTGCTTCTTCTTTTCTACGTGGATGCAACTTTGCTTATGTAATAAGCATAATTTGGTGCATCTGGAAGCATGTATTCACAGTAGTCAATTACAGGGGTCAAATGGGGTTATCTGTTCAAGAAATGAAGGAGCAAAAGCTTCCAAATGAAAATGAAAGCAAGAAACATGAAGAAAGCAATGCTGAAGTCAATGGTGGCTGTTGCCAGGGAGTCAATGGTGTTTCATGCTGCAGAGATGCTGGAGTGAGTGAAAAAACCAAACTGAATGCATGCAAAAAGGGGCAGGGTAAACTGTCAAGCTGGTTTTCTTCGTTAGATCAAAGCGATTTTTATGCGGCTGTTGCTGTGGTTGGTGCAGTTGCAACCATTGCAGTGGCCTATAGCATGTACAAAAGGTCAGGCTGAAAATTATGCCTTGTTATCTGTGCATTATTATGTGCTATTGGATGTGAACACCCTTGCTTCTTGTAGACATTACTGAAAATAATCTCCAAACAGCAACTTTTTTGGAGAACTATACATGTGTGTTACTTATAAGGAAAGATATGCAAAATCTAAGAGTTTAAACGTAGATTACACAATACCTTGTTCTTTTTATTGTTGAGGGGCCTTTGATTCTTTATATATTATATTGTTTAGAAACTAGAAAGTTACCACATTTTGCTATTGCTGGAAAATTCTGCCATGAATGCAACTAATGATGGTCTATAGCAGGCCTTTGTGATCTTTATCAGCTAAATATTGATTGAATATTATTAGATAAATTATGTCTTGAGTAGCAATTTCCAGAATTCAGTTTGTGGGAATTATTAGGATACAAATCTTGTAGAAAAACTGTGTTGTGGGGAATTAGTAGTGGATAAACTTTTTGATATAATCTACTAAAACTGCAGTTGGGAAAAGTGCAGTTTTTCGCATAATCTGCTCTGTAAGTTTATGTATCAGTTGTTTTCCTCATGTTCGAAAACCTGAGCAATCCCTTAAGAGCAGAAACAAATCCTGAGCAATTTCTTAACTGTAGCAGTCCTTGGGCATGACACTTTCCTTAAAAATCAATCTCTGCAATTATTTCTGCAACTTTGGCATATCACTGCATTCTCTTTCCGTCGTGGAGAAGTCTTTGCAATTGCCTCAACCATTTCTTGTATAACTGAAAGTTAAATTTACAATTTGCTGCAAAAGGCGAGACAAAACAGCAGCCTCAATGAGTTGATAATCTTGAGATGAATTGTCCAAAATCAAAGCGCAAATAACTTCTGTCGACTGACTCTTTCTGAATGATAACAATCTCAAATTGTTAACTAAAATTCAAGTAAAACAAATCATGGCTTTATAACCGGAAATTCTCAACTTTGGTCTCCTTTTCCAAATTAAATACAACTTCACAACAATTTGCAATTCTGTTTTTGGGTTAATACATTTACAATTCTTGAACTTGTTTAAAATGGTTTATTGTTACCCTAAATTTTCAAATGTAGCAAATAGTTTCATGTACTTGTTTATTGTCACATTTCAGTTTATGATTGGTTTGATATTTCAAAGATCTCATTTTTCTATTTTTTTCTTTCCAACCGAAAGCTAACACGTAATATTGAGGAAATAAACCGGCACATTTTAAACAAGTTCAAAGGATACTAGTTACAAGGCTGTCTTGGAATTTTTAGGCCCTGAGCAGAAATTAAAATTGGGGCCTAATAATATATAAGTATGTAAACAAATTTTTGATAATGAATATAATAGTTTACAAATAAATTACAAATAATATGGATATTTGATTAATATATATTATTAGATTATCAAATATTATCACGTGAACGTTTTCATGCGTTTATTATATATATTAGATAAAAATATTGTATGAACTTGTAAGGAAATAGATT
The DNA here is from genome assembly GCA_949673415.1 of Euphorbia schlechtendalii. Lineage (NCBI taxonomy): Eukaryota > Viridiplantae > Streptophyta > Magnoliopsida > Malpighiales > Euphorbiaceae > Euphorbia > Euphorbia schlechtendalii. Next base: position 804 of record CATIWQ010869648.1, on the reverse strand, counting down.
TAATTTATACATTAATCATAGAATCAAGGCATTAAATAGTTGGTTTTATAAGAAATTTATAAAAATCAATAAAAGAAGTATTTGACAGTTAGAAAAGTAATAGAATAAGAAATTTATAAAAATCAAGATAATTGAAAATTGTAATGGAGAATTGATAAATTAAAGAAATTAAAAGAGAATAATTAATAGGAATCGAAGATTGTTAGCGTAATGAAAATCAGGAAAAAATATTACAAAAAATGAAATAGTAATCAAGCATGAAATCTAAGTTTACATGTTTAATTACTTCCTCCGTCTACTAAGTATTGTCATTTTAACTAATTCACGATTTTTAAGATAACAATTAACCGAATGAAGTGTTTTATTAATTTACTCTTTTTTAAATGTCATACGCTATTTTCAAGACTTCATTAGTATATTTAAATATTGATTTCTATAACCTCTCATCTTATTATTGAGATTAAAATATGTTTATCTTGAAAGTTGAATAAATTACTAGGTGTAAAAATGGAAAACTTAAAGAAAAAACACATTGAAAATACAAAATAACGATTAAAAAGAGAAATAAAAATCACTCTAAACAGACAATATTAAGTAGACTAAGGGAGTATAAACTAGACCTGGGCACGAGCCTGTTGACCCGCGGAACCTGTCCATGCCCGCTCTTCATGGGATGGGCTTGGATAAGGTGATTGGTGATTAGGCCCGACCCGGCCCGAACCTGAAGCGGCCCGAGTAAAATATATGCCGGGCTTGGTTTTAATAATAAAACCCAAGCCCGGCCCGTCCGGCCCGAAATAATAA
>CATIWQ010869587.1:0-11447 GCA_949673415.1 Euphorbia schlechtendalii | reverse complement strand
TAAAATAAAGACTTATTATCTTCTCTTATAACCACACTTTTAAATTTCTTTGAAATGGTAAACTAAATGGCACATTTTGTTAATATTATGTACTCAGTATATAAATGGAATTTTTTTTACCAACGTACTAAATACATAATTTGTGAAACTTCATGAGGTTAATAAATTATTGCTAATTTCAGAGATCCCAAGAAGCAGACCATCAATTTCAACAGGGAGAAGCAGCTTTTCCCACAAACATCATGTACACTCTACCTCTTCTGAGTCTACTATTATCAATATTTCATTTTCTTTTTGCAACTTTCCAATTACATTCACAATGCTGCCTTCTTGCACATATGGAATTTTGTAATGTCAAAACCACAACAACTACACCAAAACTATAGGCTTCTCATCATTTAATCAAAGGATAAAATACATCAACATCTCTTTAACTTGACAACAAAAACTAGATGCCATCTTGAATTTTCAAAAGTTCAAATCAATCATTGAACTTGACATAAATGCATCAGTTTCCCACGTTCAATGTCATGTGTCAACTTCTGGTTGAAGAGAGAAAAATTTAAAAATAACATCTATGAAAAAGTCAAACTAACCATATTTTCACACCTGACGTTGATGAGAGTAAGTAGTTCACTTTTACCAAGTTATTTACAGGGGAATTTAATCATTTTAAAAGTTAGGGTGACATCCAACTTTTACCAAGTTAGGGGGTAATGATTCATTTGGCGTGTAGGTAAATTATCTCATCTACCGTATTTGATATTTATGCATCATATATGTTTAAAACTCTCCCCGACACGAAGCATACCAAAGGCGGACCAAAGAATCAAATGATAGTAGTTGTATATTGTACAGATAAAGCATATAAACATAAACATAAAACAACATTAAAAATATTTATCATAGGTGACACGACAACGAGACCAATACAACTGGCCAAGTTGTTTACAGACATCGGTGATTTCGGGACTATCTTCTGCAAATGCTCTAGTACATTGAAGGGCAAGCAATGCAAAAGCTTCTAAATGCTGCATTTTTCCCGGCCAATCAACGATTATGGGGTCTAATATCTCATCCAATTTCAACTTCTCGACATTTTTCTTCACATAATCTACTAAGCCGTAATAATACTCATCGTTAGACAGGCCACAAACAGGATCGTGCTCCTTTTGCACCTTGTCTATTCAATGAGAATTCTTAACGATTACTGAGTAGTTTTTCAAAAAAAAAAAAAAACGATTACTGAGTAGTATTGGATGAAACCCTTGTACATTACATAGTGTTCATTGAACATAAATTTGTGTGCAGAAAACCAAACATTAAGATGAGGGAAAAGTTTACAAACCCGGATTTCGACATTTCTGATCTCGAGGATTGACAGGCAGGCAGCAGATGAAGAAAAGAGAAACAAAGATGGATTGTCCGATAGATATTGTTTCATGTCAAAATATTGATACTCATACTCTACAAGTTTCATTATACAAGTCAACAAATGAAGACTTGTTTACAACGAAATAATATATTTAATATTACTTTGACAAAGTCAATATTATGGTCTTCATTGTTTTTATTCTTTTGCTTAATTGTACTATTTGCAGTTTACACAAAAAGGGTTATGGTTTTGATGTTTCGATGCATCACATGCCTCAAAATCGCATAGCTATTTCCACACCAATCTCTCATCTATTTCTCCATGATAATGGTTCAAAATCAGCTCTAATCTCCTTGTGTTGGAAATGACGGATAGCCCGTGAACAGATAAAAAGATTCGATCCAATTTGGGTATTTGGACTTTATAAAAGAATAAATAAGTTTATTTCTCCATAAGTATTAAATAAAACTTTTCATTTTCCACATCTATAAATGTAAGTTTATTGAATGAAAATGTTGATAGAAAATCATTTTTTCTCTTCCGAGAATTCTCCTACAACGGAAAAATTCCACATTTAATCGATTTTTGATCTTCTGATGTTGCAGAAATCGTGGAAAACGATTAAAATCTAACACACCGTGATTTAATCTCAACTTACATACGATCGTAGCGTTCTTCGATTTGAGCATATGAAAAAATGTATATATTCGAATTCGTTTCTTTCGATTTCCTTTACAATATATGTAGTCTATTTACAATATTTTGTATTCTAATTTGAGATCATTGATTAAAGTTTAAGTTACACTTTATATAAGGTGTAGAGGTTTAATTTTGTAAGTCAAAATATGTCATACGCTAACGTTGTTATATGCAATGATGGCCACAAGCTTTATCTACATATAATCAATAAATAATACATCCTTGACAAACAAAATTTGCCCTTTTCGATTCTTACTAATTAGGAATCTGTATGTTTCATTAGACAATTTAGATGTAAACATAAATATTTCATTAATATATTATATTTCTTTTGAGCTTGAAAGTTGTGTTTTAATTCTTTAAAATCAACTTCTCTTTTTTAGTAACTTTAAACAACTGAACAAAAAAATGCTTTCATTTATAAAATTAGAATTATATCCACACTTAGAATGAACAATGCTTTTTTAATTAAATTAAATGTTATAGCTAACCAATCACAAAGACAAAGACTTGTAATTAATCGAGGACTTAACGAATTTTGAAGAAATAATTTGAAGTGCTTTAAGATTCATACATACATCGAGCTCAAAGAGTCCCGTGACAACTTTAACTGCTCATTCTAAATATTTAAACGAAAAATAATTGTTTCTTGTAAGGCCACCAAACACATAAAAATGCTTAGGCAAACTAAATCTTCTCAACCCCAGTTTTTTTTAACTGAATTTGATTGTTCAACATGCCAAACAAATAAATTTCATCAAATTCGAGTATAAAATCGATCTGTAAATTTGAACTGCAAAGCAAATGTTCAGTTAAACTAATTCCAAGTCATGTAATTTCGACAATAAAAGGATAAGAATCACAACTCTGCTTAACGTATTATTTCCCTAGTTAGACTCTTCTTTCTTCAAAATCCAACTCTAATAATATTGACAAAATTTGAACTATCCATTTAGCAGTTCTGTGTATGCATATAAAATAACTTGTAAAATTTAGACATGTGTTGTCCTAATGAAACACTATCTCTGAAAATTATGTGGCCTTATTTGAGTTGAGCAGTTAATCAACAAATATAAAACCAAGATAGCTAATTTGGACCTCAATCTAGTTTTTGGTTGTGATGCAAAGCAGATACATAAGTTTCTGAAGTTATGTACAAAGAACAAAAGCAAAAACAAGTGACAACATGTAATGACCTTTTCCAGCAACTGTTTTTCTAGCTCTACTTTCTATGCCAGGTCTACCTGTAATGACCCAATTGTAGTTTATTCCACCTGAAAATTTCAGAGTTTAGCCTTAACATTCTGTCAATGGTTTGTTTATTCAAACTCTTCACAAGAACTAGAATGTCAGATTGGTTTCTTATAGTCTCTAAGAAAGAGCAATAGAATCTCCATCACCACCATCTTTAACAATGTCAAAGGCAAAACTTTCCAGTTTTATACTCATATAAAGACTACAGTTGAAAATAATGCAACTTTTACTACATATACCAATATGACAATTGCGATACCTAAACAACTGATTTTATAGTTCTACATTCATCGCAGGGTATGGATCAATTCTAGTTAATTCGATTGGAAATGTCAGATTTTGATTCTATAGCATATTATTTAGTTCCCAAAAACTCTTTAGAAGAACTAGTGTGTCAAATTGACAAGAGCAACTAATTTTCCTCTACTACAGTCTACATGAATGTCAAAAGGACCAGATTTTTCTAGCAAATGAATACATTATCTTACTACAATTCCAGTGACAAATAAACTAGCAAAGAAGTAGAATCACGAACAAGTAACCAGATGAAACACAGTTTCATTCAATTGATTGAGGCAACCTATATAACAATATTTGTTATTAATAGCGATATAACATCTGAATTCTACTATTCGCTTGAACTAATGTATCGAATTGTTTCTTACTAAACGAGAGCAATAAGGCAAATTTTGCAAGTAGTAAACACATATAAAATAAAAGAAGATTCAAAAAACAAAAATTGATCAATATGAACACAACTCTATTCAATTGATTAACCCAATAATCCAATAAAACAAGTACCATTAGCTCAATACTAGCAATATCCCAATTCTACAAAGAAGACATCAAAGCATTAGATCTAATCTTGTAAATTTTCTTGTTATCTCCACAATTCATACCACATCCACATTGAGGACTAATATCAAAATTATCAACAGGAAATCCAGCACCAGCAATTCCAACAGAGAAATCAAGATCATCGCCATTCCTCGATACCTCAATAATATCAACCCAAATAAACCACAGTTTCACACTAACACCTTGCAAATTAGTTAGTCGCCCTCTAGATATGAAACCATGGATACTAGACTTATACCTCAATTGATAGGATCCTTCAAGAGCAAAACTGCAAGTATTATTCCAGGAAGCAGAAAATTTACCTGTGCTTGAATCGAGCTCGTATCCTGTGATTCCCTTGGGGAGAATCCCCACCGGAAAGTCGTAATCGCCTATTATCTCGTAGGCTGATCGTTGATCGGCGAGAGTGAAAATCAGTTTTGAAGATGCAAAAACTAGAGTTAAACAAAGAATTGAGTGGATTAGAGAAGGCATGGATCTATGAATTAGATAGAATCGTTGTTGATTTTTTAGGGATTTCTCTTCGTTGAATGTAAAAGCGAACAATTTCGGGGTTTTGACAAGAAATCAAGAATTGGAATGGTAGTTGAAGACTTGAAATGCAGCTGGGAAGAAGTAACATTAAATTGCGCTTTATGGGCTGGGCTTGGTATAGGTTTTTATAAGCCCAATTTAGCCCATTTCTCTTTATTAATTTTGTTTTACTTGAATATGTCAAAATTTGCATAGTTTGAAAGAAGATCATTTGAGAATTTAAATCTAACTTGTTTCATTATATAAAAATTAAAAAAAAATTAAAATGCTGAAAAAAAATCAATTTTTTTCAATGAATCCAAAACTATTTTCTAAGAACATAGTCCTACATATTTTCAAGCAGAAAGTAGGAAGACAACAACTTCAAACTCGTTCTGATTGTTTATAACTAATTTGTATTAAACAAAAAAGACAATAATTTTGTAAACTAAATATTTAATATGTAATATGCAAACACCAAACAATAACGAGAATTTGGCATTCCTATTGAGTTTGTGTGAATTTGCGAAATTTTACAATGCTTGCTTTCCTTAATTGCAAATATTAGACGAACTGGAGTCCTGAAACCGTCAGTGACCATGTGTATAATATACATCAAATAACTAAATAATCAATGCATACGTATTTTATTAACACCACCATAAGTAGCAAGGAAAACAGCTTACAAAATATACTAGGATGTCTTTATATTCGTACCTGTAGGCACAAAAATGCCCAAATAATCAAACAACAGTGGACCAAGCACACTCGGATGAATCAGCTGAATCTTTCACGATGAATTCAACTCTCTAAACGCACGTTCCAATCTTGAATTCTACTGTACTTTGAGGATCACGCTAGAAATTTTCATAGTAACGGTGGCCTCAGCATATGAAATTAAGTAACTCCATCAAAAGCCAGGACTAGAGTTTCAGGTAATATGATATAAACTAATATAAAAACAGCTAATGAAACAAGGATAAACTTGAAGTATTGAAGGCAAATTTTCCCATTTTCAATCCTTTTTAAAAGTATTGTTAGTTTAATCATGCTTGAAATAATTTAACATGTAAATGAATACCTGTATTATATATTAAGCCAAAGCAAAAGTATTGAGGTTGGTACCAATATTTGGGGACCGATCATATTCATTCGGTGGCCCGTTCAATTATTTTTCTCACTTCAATAATGAGCTAAATTGGCCGACTGTGAATATAATTAAAAAAAATGAATAATTTGACACATAAACGAGAATGCAATATACTTGCAACTTCCTAAACTTGTTACCTTCAAATTACAAAATTTTACTTTTCACTCCCAAATTAGCAAAATGCATCATTTTATCTGTTTGAATTTAACAACTTTTTATTTATTATGCGTCACAAACGAAATATGTGATTTTGTGTTCTGGTTTATTTAAGTTGATGGACTAATTTGAACACATCAATTGGACAAATTTGTCAAGTTTAAGAAATAAATGAGACTGTTAGTGAAATTTGTAAAGAGCAAAGAGATGGAAATTATGCAAGTGTGAGGCAAGCTAAAACCAAAGCCCGAGCAAGAACCCAGTAAAAGAAGGAATCAGAATAAACAAATTTAGTCCATCTTTGGTTATTTAAAAATACATGAATTTTATTCATTAATATATATTGTATAGCTAAGTAGCTAGCAAAACAAGAACCACAATTACTTAACAATATCCCAGTTCCATCTAATATTGCAGACTCAATGATTCTGTTCATTCTACACAAGCATAACCACACCCGCATTCAGGACTGGTTCGAAATTCGCCAACCGGAAAAGTCCATCGAGATCCATTTCCAGTATAGAAATAAAGCAGATAACCATTCCTAGTAACCTCAACTATATCAAACTCTTTAATAAACATGTTAAAACTAACCCCTTCCAAGTTATAAATCCGCCCTTTTGAGATGTAACCTTTCACGGTAGATTCATACTTCAACCCATATGGATATCCGAATATTCTGAAAATGCAGTCCTCTTTGAAGAAGATTGCAAATTTACCTGTTTTTTCGTCCAATTCATAGCCTGTTATTCCCTTTGGGAGAATCCCGACGGGGAAATCGTAGCTGGTGAGAAGCTCGTAAGGTGTTTGACGATTTGGCTGAGAGAAAATTGGTATTGTTAATGATGAAAATATGAGAAGTGAAAGAAGTATGGAATTGGCAAGAGAATACATTGTTTTGTGAATTGGGAAGAAATTCCTGGTTTTGGTTTTGGTTTTGGTTTTTTGTTTTCTTTGTATAATAAAATGACAAAAAGTATAATAATGGTAACCGTGGGTTGAATTAATATGACAAGCAAGACATGGCAGTTTTATTATTTTGTTATGTCTTGCCTTGAGTTGGATTGTAGTTTTAATTTGTGAAGCAGAAGATACTAGACTTCATTTCAACTAATTTGAATCATACTTTTTAGCGGAATTATTGATGTACGTTCGAGTAATTTGAATCATACTTTCTAGTGAAATATTATTGATGTAAGGTATTATTTCGGTTGTTAAATTTTTTATGAAAAACGATATCTTTATAAATTTTGTCAATAAATTTATTTAGTATTACTCATGGGTATCGTTTGGTTTGTCGTATTGGTAAAGCAGTGGGTTGATGAGGATGGATATGTAGAGAATAGGGATAAAGTTAGCTAATTACCTTTGAGGGTATTTGGCTAGTTGCTTATATAAGTAAAATGTTGGTGACATTGCATAATCATATTTCTCCAGATGTTCTTGATTTTCAGGGTCTGCCATTTAGTAAGTTACAACCTATAATAGCTTGTTGAGCCTTATTGAGGGTATAAGAATTGATGGACCTTATAAGCACTTAGGTTATCAATCATTTAACTAAAACCAAGAGCTTTAAATAATGTATTGAAATAATTATTCAAAAGATCAATAATTTGAATTGCAAAAGTGAGGGTGATACCTACAATTTCTGGATCCAACCAAGTTGTATCTTATGATGATTATATGTAACAAAAATATGAAAGAAGGAAATAAATTGACTTTATGGTATCAAATTCAGTACATATAATTAAAAGAGATTTTTATTGCACTAGCTTCAAATTAAAGTAAATGAATTAAAGTCATAAAAATTAAAATATAAATAATATAGTTTTTACTTTTAAATTAAAATACTGACTTAATTTGTAACTTGTAAGAGAGTAAAATTACAAATGTATACATATAAATTCAAATATAACAACAACAACACCAATGAGGTATAAAAGATCCTCAAATTTGACACACAATTACACCCAATCATAATACCAGGGTGTAATGTAATAAAAAAAAACAATTTATCTCTATTCACTTAAAAAAATGTAAAACCATAATCCAATCAACACCACACTGGTCAAGCTCAAGCAGCAGATGGAGAACTAGGATAATGAACAGCCTTGGCCTCCGCAATTGCCGCCAAAACTGGCTGCCGACCACCAACAGCCACCCCGGTAGTGTTCTTGTAGTCCAGAGATTCGTCTTCGTAAATTTCCCACCATTTTTTTACCAGCATCTTGATGTCTTCTCTATCCATGTTCGGTTCTTTCCCTGTGTACCTCCATGGCTTAGACCCCTGCATACATAATTTCGACACCATTATAATTTTTCAAATCGAATCTGTAACTTATTTGTCACTAGGAGACAATTCTATTGTTGGTCCATATCGACTTCAATGCAATATACAGTTCTACGCTTTTGCATAAGTTCGAATCTGTAACCTATTGTTTCCTTTGACTTGGATACAATTAACTTGTAAGAAAGTATGTTTGACCATAAAAGAATTTTAAGTACACTTACAGCAGCACAATAGTGAACAACTTTGACATTGTCAAAGTCAATATTTTCAGGGTGGCGCCAAAGCAACGCAAGGACAAGATTGTAAATTGGAGGGATTGGCCGGTAAACATCTCTAAAGAACATGTTCAAGAAATCCTGCCACCCATACAAACAACAAGTTATTATAAATTTTATAGCTAATATCAATTACTAATTAATCTTAGTTGAATTTGCATATCGGTAGTATCATCATTTAGGTATTTAATACCGGGAAGGTGTCAAATGACCAAGATACCCCTATTATCACTATATACTAATGCCACTGGTTTACACCATTATGGGTAACAACAAGACTGGGAAGGTGGTCGAATGACCAAAATACCCTGGCTAAAACTCAAGTAATTACCTGCTCGGCGAAGGGAGTGGGAGGGGTGATCTTGAGGGTATTTAAGAGATCATGGTAAGTGGAGAGATTAGGCTCAAAAACAAACATGCCAGCGTTGAAATAGAGAGCAGGCTTAGGACCCAAATGAGCAGGCCACATGACTCGATCAGGGCACTGTTGACAATACCCAATCTTGTGCTGAGCCGAGTGGCTCCAAGTCTGCTCACAGAAGCAATCCATCACACCATAAAAATAGCCATCTTCCAAATCCAACAAATGGTCAATGTTCTCAAATACTTGAATGTCTCCGTCCAAATATATCATCTTCCTGTACTCCACTAGCTGCACCACACAATTATCGTCCATTTTAGATCCTGTCGCTATGTATAACGAATTGCACACAGCGTGTAGATTCTACAAAATTTATACTTTCTTTATGGGCAAAATCCTAGGAATTAACAATATTCTATCAATTTCAAGGGATATATCGATTGATTTATACCTTTTTAATGTTACCTTTCGTTACTGTAAACTAAAAAGCTGATATTTTGATTCTGGAATATCTAGTCACTGTCCTCTACCCTTTGAAGACAAATTTGAACAAAAATACATATTTAAAAATATGAACGTAATAAAAAAAATTAAAATTAAAAGCAATCATATGACTTATTTTCTAAATTATAAAAAAATATGAAATATAAGTTACAATCGTTAAAATATATTTAAATTGGTGTTTTTTTATTATTCTGTTTTTTTCATGGTAAAAGTTACTTTACACGTGTATTATCACTATTGAATTAATTTTCAAATCACATGACAAGTATTTTTTTTTTTTTGCAAAAAAGATAGATAAACGTGAAATTCATTAAAGATTATAAATGTTTTAACAAAAAAGAAGGTTGTCAATTTTTTGATAAAAGAATTTCAGTTTAAAAAATAGCAACAAAATAGATAAATAATTTACCGAAAACCATATTCTAACATGAGTCGTATTTTTTTTATTATTTACCGAAAACTGAGCCAGCCATCCGGCAAAAATAAAAGGCTAGAAAAGTAGCGTAAATTTACCTCCCAAATACGAAGCTTGGAGTAGTTAATGACATAATAAGCCATAGCAAACTGAGTCTGATTTTCCGGCGGATGAACAGGCTCAATCTCCTTCACTATACAACCCTGACTGACCAGAATTTTCCGGTGATCCTCCGGAACGTCCGGCAAGATAGCCACCACAAGTGGGTATTTGCTCTTAACTTTCCTTAGCCCTTTGGCCAACCCTACTACACCTTTTATGTAATCTCCATTTCCAGCCAGAAACGTTATGTATGCACAGCTTGACATGCTTGCTTGCTTCACCAGACCGTTAATGCCGTTATTTGCAGAATTAGTAAGATCAGGTGCCATTTTTAGTAAAAAATTAGTGCTTTGAAAAGGGAAAGACTTTTTTCTTTTTGGCTTAAGAATACTTTTTTAGTTGCTTTGATTGTTTGATGATGGAATTTGGTTGATGGGTTGGATGAATTTATAGGAATTTGTGGGGTGGTTGGGATATTTTTATTTTATTTTTTTGAGGAGATTAAATTGTGTGATGAAAATGAAATCTAGGTGTACACGTGGTAAAGAAGTGTCAGTCAACGGTAGAGAGAGAAAGTTTGATTTGGACGGTGCAAGAAATTGTTTGGATAAATAAGTATAACCAAAGAATATACTACAAGATTCCTCGGTGTAATTTAGGTTGGATATTAACTACACCAATTCTACTTATTCCACTTAAATTAGTCTTTTATTGATATGAAGGTGTAAGATCACGCCGTCTCAAGAAAAGTAATTGTCGACTCATCTTGTGTTGGTTAACCCGCCTCGAGTTGCCCATTCTTAACTTTCATGATTGGTTGATCTCAAGTTTCGAGACTGCGTCATTTCTTGAGGGGTTCAGCCCGTCTCGAGTATTTCATAACCAGAACATAAACAGGTGCTTCTTTCCTCATGATTGAGACAGTGGTCGCCTATTCAAAAGGAGCTGTCATCTATATAACTCCCCCCTAAAATCCAGCAACGGTTTCCCCTTTTTTACGGATTATGATTGTAGATGAGTAATTCAAATTCATTCACGATTTTAGGAATCAAATGATGCTTATAAAAGAAGAAAGAGGAGTCCATTATTAGGTTCCTAATCGGAATTCTTCCTCTCTAAAAATTACATAATTTCTAATCAAAACGTCATATATTTCACTAACTTGAGCGTCGGAGGTTTCTCGGGGGAAAAAGCCCCGATCCTTTGTCCACTCATAATTTGTTTGCAGGTTTAATCCCACATAACGGATCCGACATTTTTTGAAGTTTCACGAAGATCATAGAAGAGACATTCACGGAACTTTCAGTGGTACGGTGAGCGTGGACTAAACTTACTTGCCCGGCGAGAATTTTAGTTCGCAGCACGTTTTTTACAAAACCCGATAAGTATTCTAGTTCACGTTTTCTTTTTTTTTCTTTACTCATTAAAATTGTTCCAGTGACTATCGGATTACTTTAACTGAAATCCCGATTGGATAGTACTGTTTCAGTTCTCT